>NW_015149034.1:733364-746871 GCF_001465965.1 Polistes dominula | reverse complement strand
ATTATTATTATTATTATTATTATTATTATTATTATTATTATTATTATTATTATTATTATTATTATTATTATTATTATTATTATTATTATTACTATACACGTGTATTAAATTGCCAACAAAATTTCAACCACCACACCTTCGAATTTTTTTTCGAATAAACCAATAAAAAAACAAAACAACATACAATCCCAAAGGTAATAAAATTTGTTAAATAAAACAAAAACTATATGAAATTTATTCATCGATATTTGTTTCATCCAATGTCAAAGTTAGCACCCCACCTCAATACCACCCCCCATTTTCTTGATTGCATAACTCCAATCTTGCAATAGTAGTCAACAAAATGACATTTAATAGTGGTGTCATTTTACAAAAAGTAAAACAAAAAATTTGATTAATTATTACGATGAAATTAACAATTAAAATGATACCTTTACTTATATTGTATCATTGTAATAATTTTATCTACAATACTTCTTTTTTTTTCTTCTTCTTCTTCTTCTTCTTCTTCTTATCGTTTAAATTCCTCTTAATGTACTTTTTTTTTTTCCTCGTTAAGAAAATTCTTTTAACTCGTGAATCGAATAAACGAACGTTTATATATATGTGTATATATATGTATATAAATATCTATTCAAGGATGGCAAGAAACAAGATCGACAAAATATTCTTATACACGTTGTTAAAGCATGTTGCAAAGGTATGCATAATTAATATTTCTTTTACGTCTTATGATTATCCCCCTGCTTTTCTTATTAAACGATATATCGTACAACACAACACGTTGATTGGTTGTGTTCTACATTTTCTTATTTTTATTCTTATTATTCATTTAAAACAATTCCTATTTTTTAATCCTTCGAGTGGTGAATACTTTTAACTAAAATGTTTTGTAGGAATGACATAATTTATTATAAAAGTTTAATTATTAAATTATATATAATATTTATAAAAAATAATTATAAATAATTAAATTACATATAATATACTATATATATATATATTATTTATAATTTAATTTAATATAATATAGTATATTATATTAAATATATTATTATATATAATTTAATAATAATTTAATTATTAATAATTATTTANATATAATATTTTATTAATATTATACTATATTATAATATAATTTATTTATATTATAAAATAATATATATATATAATATAAAATAAAATATTTAATTAATATATTTAATTAACCAATTAATCATACTTTATTAATTCTAGACATAACATACATACACATACATATATTCATATACTACCACATCATTTTATGTATTAATTTAAACTGATATAAGTAATTTTTATTTTACGAAACTAAATCGAGATAAATTTAATACAATTACACTCATCTATTTATCTCTATCTCTTAATGCGTATAAAAYCCACATATAATGTATGTATGTGTATATATGTGGGGATATGTAACGCAACGTTGGCAAAGTTCACCAACAGTTTTGACTTAGAAAAAAAAAAACCTGAACAAACCACACTGACTCGCATAAGTTTCCTAGACATATATATACACACACACATATGTAATATACACAGACAACACATACATATACAAATACACGAATACTAAAGCTAACTTCGAACTCCGGAAAGTGAGGTACGCTTTCTTGGAACGCGAAAGCCGATGTAACACAGAAACGAAACAGTAACTCGCATTTGCGGAACGTGAAATCCTCTGTTTTTTCCCTTTCCACCCTCCCCTCCCCATTCCTCATCATCATCCTTCTTCTCTTCTTCTTCTTCTTCATCCTCATCCTCATCTTCTTTCTCATTTCCTCTTGGATTATTTCCTCACGTATTCTCTGCACGCCCCCTCAGAACTCTTGCTTGCTTACCTGGTTGCTTTCTTGCATTCTATGATCGGTCATGAGAATCTTTCTCGCATAACAGGAAATAATGCGGTGAACGTGCATCTGTCTGACTGTCTGTCTGTTTGTCTGTCTGTCTCTCTACTTCTCTTCCTTAATGCAACAAAACTAGCGTGCGAATATTCTCTTTCACTTTTATCGAATAATATGAAGAAGAATCTTTATTATTGGATGAATCATATTATTTCTAAATCTTCTAGTTTTTTTTTTTTTTTTTTTTTTTAGAAGTAATAAGTATAGGGAATTGAAAGTGGGGGGTGTAGTATTTAAAAATGTAACTGTTACAATATGGCGGCGGTTAGGGTAACACTCTGAAAATAGTACGAATAAAATCATTAATTTCTTAATGAAAATTATTGGACTTTTATATTCTTTGTAAAAGAACAAAATATATGATAAGTTGATGTAAATAAATTGTTAAACAATATTTTATTAATGTTTGGAAAAAGTTAATAATTATTATAGTACATAAAAATTAAATGTCACAATGTTTGTCCACTAATAATTCCGAAATTACTGAACCGATTTCAATGAAATTTTTTTTTATTTTGTGTGATTTTTTTCAACTTAAAATATAGGATAATGTTTATCACGATTATTTTTATTATTTATTGCTAATTTAAAGATTTATTAATTAAAAGCTATGCAGATCTTTCAGTACTGTAAGTTTTCAATAGATGGTGGTGTATTACAATTCAATTATTTAGATATATTCACGTCGTAGGTTGTTTTTTCTCAGATTTACATATAACATCACTTAACCTTACTTTTTATATTTTTTTCTGTATTATTATTTTATGTATTAGATTGTAATTGTGGTATTATTTACTAAATAATTTAGAAATATATTAAAAATCAACATTTATTATTTAAAAGTTATCTAAGTAAGTTTACTAATAGATGGCAGTGTATTACAATTCAATTATTTCGATAAAACTAACCTTACTTTTTATATTATTACTATATAAAAATTAATAAAATCCAAAGATATTATTCGATAAAACAAAAATCCAATTACAGTAAATAATCAGAGTGAAATTAGAAGAAACAGATGACACATTAAACAGTTCTTATCTTAACTCTTTGAGACAAAATAATCTGATTGTTCTTAATATTGTTTATTTATATTAAATCATCCTTTCCCTTTCTCTCCATCCACCCTACTCTTTTCTTATATTTTGCGCATGCGAATTACAACACACAAAGTAGACAAACTCATGAATAGTAGTCACGTTATGTGCTCACGTTATTTAGCTGTTATCACAGGACGAATTCCATGCGCGTGCATTTTAAAGTCCCGCAAGTAAGCAGACTGAAGGGGGAATAAGATAAACAACACTCGTCTTATTTCTTTCAAAAATGTATGAGTGTATATATATATATATATATATAAAATAAATTGCGCAAACGTTAATGAATGCTTATCTCTTTTCTCGCGCCCGTTAAAAAGTCTATAGACTTTTTTTTTTTATTTACATCATCATCGTCATATGTGCTTGTTGTGTACATCATATATATGTATGTATGTATGTATGTGTGTGTGTATGTGTATACGTTTGTGAAGACTACGTATATTGAAACAAACGCGTACACTCATCACAGTGTGTTTCACATTTATTATCTCAACTATATTTCTTATAATAATACTGGGAAAATAATGAGAATGTAAAAACATGTTAGAACATTTGAAACAATAACATTATAGTTTGTTTATAATGTTCATTATTTTATTGTAAATATAATATTAAATCAAATGTATCGCGTTTAGTGGTTAAGTTAATTGAATTTTGTTCTTAAATATTCTGATACAATTGAATTCATGTATTTTTTGTTGTTTCTGTATTTAATTGAACTTTTTGAATTATACTGAGTGGGACAAGAGTAATTATTTAGAAAACTAACAAAACTATCAATATGAAAACGTATCGAATACTAAACTGTCATTTGTTTTGATGTGTTTTTTTCAGGGAACGTCGGGATGCGGAAGTACGTGAATTAGAAAAACGCGAGCGTGAGTCGAAGATGGAACGAGAGAGGTTGGAAAAACAAAGGGCCGCCGAGCAAGCGGTTCACAAACATTTTGAAGAATCCCTTAGGTTGGCACAGCAAAAGGTGAGTTCTCAATGCCTACTCAATACCATCAACATTATGCGAATAAACTAACGATTCGTTTAAAAAAAACAACACAGTACTTAAAGTGGGGTAGTATTTAAAGGATTGTGTCAGGGTTGCGTCAGGATTTTTCTTATTACAATTTGGTAGGATAAAGTATTAAAAACATATCGTTATGTTTGAAATAATATGATAACATATAAGTTAGGAATTTATCATGAATTGGGTTTGATGACAACAGCAAGTTGCGTCATGGTCCAGTTAGTTAGTACAGTGCTTTTATTAAAATTCATTGGAATTGCTAATATCGTTATAACTCGGAAATAACCAAGTTAAAATGTTGATAACGAACGGCAAATAAATGAAATTATCTAAGGAAAATAAAAACCAACATGTATCATATTATATATATTAAGCAAGATTTTGTTTTGCTCTAGAATTCGATAACCCCTAAAGAAAATGCGAGAATGATAACATTTCAACTTTAAACTGACGTTTGAAATACGCAATAGTATTGTATAGTAATCTTCTCAAATGTATTTAATCATTTTTCAACTAACATCGTCTATAACCAATCCACGTGTACAATTAACTTCACATATGTCTTCCAAAAATTCCTATTGATGAATTTATTAAACGACTATGACATCAAATACCGTCAATCACAATTAAAGGGAATGTCAAACAAGTATGAAAGATTCAAACATCAAAACGTATTCAAATGATTCCAATAATCTACGTAGTCTGCAATTAATAAAAAAAAAACAAAAAAATTGTTAGACTCCTTCAAACTTGATGCAACCTTTTTGACTTTATCTTTTGTGAAATAAATCGATTTTAGGGGTGAATGAAAAAGACTCCTACCCCCAACCCTATTTCTTCTGTACATTAATCGAATAATCGATCCCTTTATAATTCCAAGTTATCCCCACTCCACCTATTTCTCCCCCACTTATTCTACCCTTGATCCCTTGAACGAATTGAAAAGTAACTGTAGTGTTGAATAAAAGGGGTTCCAATACGTTTGTACGACTGTATACATGTATGAATGTACGTGTATGTGTGTGTAGGTGGATCCCTAGAGAAAAAAAAAAGGAAATAGTAAAAAGAAAGAGTAATACTGAAGAGTTGCTTGTTATTAACCCGTTATACGTCACTGTACTCAGATCCTTTCACGACGAAGGGACCAAGAAACGATGGATGGGATAATTAGCGAAGGAAAAACGGCACACACACATACACACACACACATACGACCCGTTAAAACTCCTCGTTTCCTATTCGTTCTTTCAACATGAACAAAAGAGAGAAATAGTATGAGGAATAGGTAGATGAGTAGTTGTAGTAGTAGCAAATATAATTCATGATATTTGACGATGCGGTTATAATCTGTTAAACTTAACGCTCGTTAACGAGCAAGCCCCTCCATGATTTTTTAAATGCTTTATGATCAGAATAAAAGTTCCAACCCCATTTTCTTCCAACCTAACCTCGTCTCATATTTTATTTAACTTCATTTTCTTTCCTTTTTTCTTTTTTCAAATAAAAATTCGGAATGTCAGTTTTAATGTTTTTAATCTGAATGAATATTGCATAAGAGTCTGATTAAACTTTGTATATATTTTTAGGTTAGGTTAGGTTAGGTTGTTTTCTTTTTCTCCGGAAGTTTAATCTAATATTCTGAACTGCTCAATAAATGTTTGCATGATCCTTTAAAATTTGGGATGGGTGTATTCTGTTAGAAGAAAAAAGGTCACACCAACTATTATGAGTTATCACATGTTTAGAAAAAAAAAAAAATAAGTGGGAAGATAAAAGAAAAGATTTTTGCACATTCCTTTTCTCAACACATAGAAAAACACACATATATATATACACACACAGACATTGGTGTTAGGTTTCTTTTTTTCTTCCACGTGCGCTTTGGTTATGTTGACGCATTGTACCTGGAAAAGGGAAAAGAAGATATGGGTTGGGTTCTCAGATACTAGACACTACAATATATATATATATATATAGGTTTAGTATTAATGGGGACTAAAAGGAAGGGCTAAAGGTAGAAAAGTGGGGGATGGAGAGAGAGGTAATCGATGCATTCCAGCACCTGTCTTTTGTGCACGTTTCGTTTCTGACAGCCGGCCAAAACCTGCCTCTGACTGTGCGTGCACATACCACCGGGTGTTTCTTCTTTTCCTTCTCTCCCTTTTTCCTTCCCTTCCTTTCCCTTCCCTTTTCTTTATACATATACAATTTTCAATAGTTCTCAACCTACCCTTACTTTTCAATTCACAATACTAAGAATGAATTAAACCAATGTTTGATCAATGATTCCTAACACACAGAAGTCATTTGATTTTCTCAGAAAAATGTATTTTTTTTTATATAAATACAAAAATACGATAGATTTAATCTCATTAAAGTTCGTTGATTCATACTTAGTGTGTACACTTGTCTCATCTTATCTCGATAATGAATTTCTAGGTACGTAATGTTAACTTTTCAAGTTGTTCGGGGGGAGGGGAGGGGGGGCAGGGTTTGCGTTTCTAATTCGAGGAATAGAAATTCTAATGGAAAGATAAGGAAGATAAAGATTTATATGAGTATTGAAGTTAATTGATGAGAAACCCTGTTTGATGGTTGACTCTCTTAGAGTTCGTAAACCTCTTGTAATGTTATAAAAGAAAAAGGTCCTTTCAAGTTATAACCAACCAAACCAGAAAATCTCTTCTCTTTTCCTACTACTATTATGTTTTTTCCCTACTCTTCTAAATTTTTAACATAAATATTTTCTTACGGAAAATGTCATTCTCAGTTTTCAGTTAGTTGATCTCCAACTCTCTACTAGGTTAGATACTTTTTGCTTACGGTTGTGTGATGTTGAAATGTTTCGGTATTAAACAGCAAAGATATTATACCGTTTGATTATTTTAAACCCAACTTTAAGATAACTTTGATAACGTTCTTATCGTTTAAAAATATCTTTTTGTTTTTTTTTTCTTGATAACCAAATCGAAATTGTGCGACATACGATTACCCGTTGATGCGTGAGCTTTCGATTCATTTGCTGATCATTTTTTTTTTTTTTCATTATTTATTCTTGAATCAACTCATCAATTATCTGAAAACACCCACTCCAGTAATTAGTCTTGTTTGAATATCGTGTCTGTGTGTGTTTTTTAATTTTATTCATTATTATTATTATTACGTATACAAAAGTTGAAATTGATTTTGATATAAGATAATGCACCTCAAGTGAGTTTCGAATAAATAAAATTGTATTAAGAATCGAATTGTCAATCATGTTAGCAATTAAAAAAAGATGGATCCAACAAAATGTCAAGTATTTAAAACCAAAGATATTCTCGGTGAGTTCAATTATAGTTAATTAGTTTCATTTATTTTCATTTCCTAAGAGTATAATTAATGGTTACTTTATACAAAAACCCTAAAATAACCTATAAATTTACAGAAAAAAAAAGAAGGTCGTTGATGGTGTAAATGGCACGTGGAGTCACATTGATCCAAAAACTTTCTCGTTGTTGATGATTCGTTGAACTGCTGCTGTTTCTACGACATTCTGATTCTCCCCCTTTTTCCTCAGAATCCGTTTGCATCGAGCTCATCGTCAACCCTCGGTCACAAATATCCCCCTCTAACTGAAAACCTTTCTTTCTTCCATTCTTTTCTTTCTATATTTCTTTCCCAGTTTAAACAACGGGTTCGTCCTTTCCGCATGCACGCGCGTTTATAGTGGGTGAGCGCTCGCGCGCCTCCTAGGCGCCATTTGCAATGCAAAACTTGGCAGCACGAAGGTCATTAATTATGCACTCCACGCCGCGACGGGTACGCAACAATGGGCTCGACTGTTTTCGTTTCGTGCTAGGACATAAGAGAACACCCGACAACTATGACGATGACGACGACGACGACGACGACGATTACGGACTTTGCTTCGTTGTACTATGATACACTCCCCCTTTTTTCTTTCTTTTTTTCTTTTACTTTTATATTACAACACAAAGTTTATATTACATTGTCTTATAACTTTTGTACATTTCAATATCGATTAATATTATTATTGTGATGATTTATTTAATCAGATATACATTCAGTTTATTTATACAATTGTTACCTAATTTCAATACAGTTGAACTGATCACAATCTTAGAATATTTTTGTAGTTGTAGACCGTTCCAATTGGTTGAGTCATTTCTTTTTCTTTTTTTTTGTTAGGTTAGTTCAGGTAACCCAATTATACTCTAGGGTATACCCTAGTTTCAGATTATTTAACTAGATATATAAAAAACAAAACTTATACATCAACTGTTACTCATACCTCGCGTTTCTCAGGTATAGGAATTTTGTCATGAGGATAAAATCCTTATTGTAAAATGTAAATCATCCTAATAATTCTAAATAACCCCACTATTCATCCCTCCCCTGGTGATTTCTTAGCGGAAAGTTGAGAATCTACGACATGCAGGTCAGGTAGTAAAAATAGGAAATAAAAATAATCATCATCACAATCGATACAATTTTGTCTACCTTTTTTTTTTTTATTTATTTCAAAAGCACATCCCTTGAAACGAAATGAACCCAAAAAATGTATCAGATATAATGTAAAAATTCCTGAAAAAGAAAATGAAATGTATTCTTAACTATTTCTATGAAGAATCTCTTTTTGATATACTATTATTGTTCATGGATAAAGATCACAATGGAATAGAAATTCCACATCATGGAAAAATAGGGAACACAGGTAGACAAATTTTCTATTTTTCAAATTGTGATCCTCCCGACAAACGATCAATTTCTTTACAAATATCTTTTATCATTTATTTTTAGCTTTTATGTTGACCCACGTCTTAGGGGTAGTAACTTTAAGTAATCCTCATAGTCTGTCTGTCATTATGACTCATGTTGAAACCTTCAAAAACTGGTTTCTTCATTCCTTTTATTTATTTGAAAACCGCCAATATGATAGAACACTTCGTGACGAATCTTCTTTCATTCCATAACATCTTTTCATTTCCTTCCTTTTTTTAACTTCCAACTACGGTTTTTTAACCTACACACACATATACATCTTCAATAATTCCTAACTCAAAGTTAATTACCGAGTCTAATCTTCTCTCTCTCTCTCTTTCTCTTTCTCTTTCTGCTAAACCATGGTTGCTTTTTACGAGTATAACACGTCTCTCGTGACCAACAACACACCTCCTCTTATTTCTTTCCAACATCTCCTGTGAAACAACCTCCTCTTTCTCTAATCATTAGATGAGACATGATACATACTGTAAATATATATTTACAGTTAAATTCTGACGTCATTTTAAACACCTAAGTGTCCAATGTTTAACCATGAAATTCAAACTTTGACCATTTTTAATATTACTTTAATTTTTTCTAACCTATAATTCCATTTTGTTTCATATAAAATAAATTTTGAATCAAATTTCTTGCTTAACAAAATGAAATGTCATTTAATTATTTACTGTAGTTTGAAATTTTTAATTGCACCTGCCTCTCTGTTCAACCATATTTAGTATACCTGATAATTAAATTAGGTTACTTGTTAAATACTTTAGTTCTCAACAGACTGGGTCACTGACACATACTTTCTGAATATCCCAAGGTCACTACTGCAGCTTTCCTAAAATTCAAAGAATATCCCTTTTTGAAAAGTTACACCTAAATCATAAGAAATGTCAAAAAAAAAAAAACCGATAAAAATTTCCCATACCTTTTAAGAGAACTGATTTTCTTCCTAACCTCTTAAAACATCTCCTGTTTCGAAACCTTTTTAAAGATTCCATTTTACGAACACACACACAAACCACGTGGCGTATCCTTGTAATTGGGAAATAAATTGTGCTGAGTGAACAAGGAAGAAGAAGAAAAACTTGGGGATGGGGGTAAGAGGGTTGATCCGCCATTTTTAAAAATGCTTATCCAACGAACGTGTAATAACGAGCAACTGAAAGTCCAAGAAAAAGAAAAGAAAAAAAAACAGAAGGACTAAGAAAAGAGTAGTATGTAAACGAGCAGCAGCATACTCTGAAAATGTAGATATGTATGTATGTGTATGGGTATGCGTATGTGCTTGGACATATATGTATAGGTTAGGGTATAAATAATTCATGACGTAGTAACGGTGGCGATGCAAATGAAGGAAAATGATGTGCTGGTCCCTCCGATCTTCTAAGAACAACCCAACCACGAATGTAACCTACCATCTTTCTGCTTCTTCTTTCAAGATGGCCTTCGATGAAGTGTTATCTTCAGAATCCCCAATCAAATTTTCGATTTATTTATAATAATATTCTAAATTGTTGCTAAACTTTGAGAGGTACAATTTTTATTTATCGAGAGTATTTGTTTTATTTTGATTAACTATTAGATTGGCAAGTAAATTATTTTGTTGATAGGTTAGCTTTTAATATCAGCAATGACTTAGTTGCCAACCCAACATAATAATTGTCAAATTTAATATGACATCATTTTATGTCAGAGACCCCAAAAAAATAGAAATTGGATGATAACTGGTTAACAGCTGGTGTTACCCCACCAGAATTTCCTAGAAGGTCTGAAATAATGATGGTCCTCTTCCAAAAAGCCTGATGGGACTCTCTCTCTCTCTCTCTCTCTGTGTATGTTTTTAAAAGCCTAAGTTCAGTCGTAAATCTTTAAGCTGGCTTTAAGGGGGATAGGTCAAGTTAAACGTCAATTACCGGAAGACAAATTCATCTTGGTTATAATATCCTCGTATTACAGTGTCATATTTTTCTCGTATCTTTTTTTTTATCTTCTAAAACCAAAATTTCACTTAACGATCATCAAACATTATTTCTAATAAATAAATTTTTTCAAAAAAAAAAATACTTTAAATTGTTTCAATTGTTAAGAATTTCGTTATATTTCTTGCAAATAATTTGCTAATGGCGAATAAAACGTATTAATTGGATTAATTACCGCTACGTGGCGCAGATTTCGCCTGTAATCTAAAAATGGTACTCGTCCTTCATTTTTATCTCAAATACGAATGATTAATTTTTGACGATTAGGTTAAATTTATAAACTCTTCTTCAACTTATTATATATATGTATATATATATATATATATATATATATATATTTGTTAAAAATAACATAAACTATGAGAATTATTATCTTTATGTTTTATTTTACTTGCTTTTCTTTTCGTTTTATTTTACTTTTTATGAGTAATTCGAGTCTCGAGCAGGTATTATCTTTTAATTCGATGAGACACAGAAAAAAAAAAAAAGAAAAAAATACAGAAAAATCAGCAGATCTTTCTTTTCTTTTCTTTTTCTTTCTTTTTTTAAAATTATTTTTATGCTGACTGTGCATCGACATTACATACACCTATAAAATGAACGAGTAAGAAGAAGAAGAAGAAGAAAAAGATGCTTCAAGAGTCAAGGAAGCTTTGTCAGCACAACTTTGTTCTCACTTTTTTCCACTTTATTTTATTTATCCTCTCTCTCTCTTTCTCTCTTGCCTTTTTGCTTTCTATCTTCCTCGTATTTTCAGTATTTCTTATGAAATTCAACACAATCTCATTTGAAATTCAACCTAGATATAAAAATAGAAAGAACAAGAACTGATTATTCAAAAAGAATCGTTGATTTTTTCAAGAAAATTTCATTCCATTGGTTTGGCAACTAAATTATTGCTGATTTCATTAAGCCATCTATCGACAAAATCCGCAAACAATGAAAAAAATAGAACAAAATGATTATTCAAAAAGAATCGTTGATGTTTTCAAGAAAATTTCATTCTATTGGGTTGAGAACTAAATAATTGTATATTTTAAAAAAGCCATCTATCGACAAAATTAGCAATTATTTAGTTTCTAACCAAATATTATGAAATTCGAACGTATTTTCATTGAATTACAAAAAAACTGTTTTATTTTGTTACAAATTCAATACTCCACGATTTCAACTTTTAATTTTCAACAGAATTTCATTCTATTGGGTTGAGAACTAAATAATTGCATATTTTAAAAAAGCCATCTATCGAAAAAATTCGCAATTACTTAATTTCCAACCAAATATGAAATTCGAACGTATTTTCATTGAATTACAAAAAAACTGTTTTATTTTGTTACAAATTCAATACTTCACGATTTCAACTTTTAATTTTCAACAAAATTTCATTCTATTGGATTGGCAACTAAATAATTGGTAATTTCATAAAGCCATCTATCGACAAAATTCGCAATTACTTAATTTCCAACCAAATATGAAATTCGAACGTATTTTCATTGAGATTACATAAAAACTATTTTTTTATTTTCTTTTTTTGTTACAAATTCAGTACCACCACAATTATGAATAATATTTCCAACGTAAAAAAATTGTTTCTATGTATAAAAATCGTATAATAATTTTTCCATGAATAAATAAAATTCACAAGAACAAAAATTTATCTATCCCGGAAAGAAAAACAATAATTCGTGCCGATTAAGAGGAAAACTCTTTTTTTTTTTATTTTTTTTTTTTTTTATTCTACAATCGTTTATAAAACTTTATGTTTATAACATAATAATAATTCGATCGCGTATTATCTATTTTTCTTATTCATATATATATATATTTTTTTTTTCTTGAAAAATATTCATCGAGTACGTGTCATTTACATGAAAACGAGTAAAATGAATCGTTTAATCGAAATGTAAAAAAAAAAAAAAAAAAAAAAAAAAAACAAGAAAAAATCTTTCATTCTAAGCGATTAAAACTTGTTGTAAAAACCTGTCGCAGTTACTTCTTTTTTTTCTTGTTATCATTAATAGACAATTTATATTATAGCTAGAAAGAAAAAAGTCATAGATATAAAAGAAAGAAAATAAAAAAAATAAAAGGTGACAGATAGATTAAAACAAGCTCGAGTTTCCATGCATTTGTTTTCAACGTTTCTCGTACATGTATGTAATTACATGTTATCATATTTGTTATCTTTTATTACTCGTAACAATAATCATTTTTACACTTTATATATATATATATACATAGATAGATATATAAAGTGTAAAAATATGTATATTTATATATATACGTTAATAAATTATTTTTGTATTGTTATTATTATAATTATTATTTTATTTATTATTTTATTATTTATATTGAATAAGAATTCAAATTTTGTACAATTTTGTTGACATATTTAATATAAGTTTAGGAATAATAATAATAATATATTATTATAATATAATATTAATAATATATTAAAATAAATTAATTTATATAATATTTTATTAATATATTTATATATTAATTAATATTAATATTAATATAATAAATTTATATAATATTATATTATTAATATTATAATATATAATAATTATTAATTTATATTAAATATTAATATTAATTAAAAAAAATATAATTTAATAATAAATAATAATATAAAAAATAAATAATAGTATAAATAATATATTATTATTATTATTATTATTATTATTATTATTATTATTA
>NW_015149034.1:684266-732354 GCF_001465965.1 Polistes dominula | reverse complement strand
ATTAATTAAATAATATAAATTAATAATAAATTAATTATTATTAAATTATAATTTATAGTAATATAATTTTATAAAAACAATATATTAATATAAAAAAATAATATATTATTATAAAATATATTAATATAAAATTTAATAATAATTAAATTATACGTAATAATTAAAGTTTTTATTTCTGAATAATTAGAAATAATTATATTACGAGTATATTTAATAATACAAAAATTTTTCTTTCTAAATATAATTTAATTGATTAATAAAAACATTGCATTATTGTACATAAATATTAACAAACACTTATTAACGTCCATAAACTTCACTCTGGTTGATTTTTAAATTTTTACCAAACGCATATACAAGTCCATAGTCCACTTTAAGTGTTAAGACTACCTACCATTAATAATTTATCCTCTTATTTATTTATTTAATTAATTAATTATACATTGTAATATCAGATTTGTCTCGTATCAGTTGAAAATAATCCGACAGAATCGATGTGATAATTTTCTAATTAAATTAATCATCAGTCACATGACGTCAATTTTGTTATATCTCCCAAACAAAATCATTTTTATCTCGTATAATACTAGATAAATCTAAAAAAAATATCATTATTGATGATAAATCTTCAAAACAATATATTCTTTTTTTTTCATTTTTCTCGTAAACAAATTGTCGAGGAAAATTTTGTTTTATCAAAATTATCGAAAATACTTCAAATAAATCTACGGTTGATATAAATACGTTTTATTGATCGTTTGTTTATCTATTAATCAACTCATTTATCTATCTATCTATCTATTTATCTAACCATCTCACACTTCCTCTTATTTTTTTTTTTTTAATACAAATCGATAAACAAATTTTATATGAATCAAAATCTAATTGCAATTAAATGAAGGATACAAATAAAGTTTTATTATTTAGTGGTTATCCAGGTTTCTAAATTCTGCAAATTTTCGATAGATGGTTCTGTATTGCAATTCAATTATTTGAATATATTCACGTCGTAGGATTTTTTTTGTTCAAATTTGCATATGACATAACTAACCTTACTTTTTATATTTTTTTCTGTATTATTAATTTATATACTCCATTCTAACTGTTGTATTATTTTGTGTGTGCGTTGTTATAATTTACTATTTTGTTTAGAAATATATTAAATAAACATTTATTATTTAAAAATTATGTAGGGTCTTTTTAAGTACTATAAATTTGCAGTAAATGGCGCTGTATTACAATTCAATTATTTGGATATATTCACGTTGTAGGATTTTTTTCAGATTTACATACGACATAACCTTACTTTTCACATTTTTTCAAGTATTACTATTTTGTGTGTTATTATAGTTTACTAAATAATTAAGAATTACATTAAATGAACATTTTAACAAAACCACACAACAAAACATAACCTGAACATCTTAGTATACATATATATGATGAACCAAGTTGAAAGGGGGTTGAAGATAGGTGGTAAGCGGGGTGAAGAGATGGTTGGAATCAAAAACGATCGATGATCGTCGATTACAAAGTTGTTTATTCGCTAGGAAACAAAGGGAATTGCGAGAAGTTGAGACGATGTATCGCGTTTCTACGATATCGTTTACGATCTGTGTCACATGGTCGAGTTCATATATATATATATATATATACATATATAGATGTGTGTGCAACACACGCTTGGGCATAAAGGCTTGGGGATCCGGTTATAAATCAGTACGATAACGGCTGAGTCTATCGCTCTTATTACTCGCGATAAAAGCTTGCTTCCCTATCGGCAAATAAAAAAAAAAAAAAACTTTTATCTCGTTTTCCAATAACGCGAACAAACCCCCTTTCCCTTCCCCACTTCTTCTATTTCTCATTCTCGTCATCCTTCAACTCAAACGTTCGTTCGATGACCGATTAATCGAAACTTTTCATCGATATTATACTTTTTGTCATGTACTTCTTCTTTTGATCTCTTTTATCATATTTTTCATTTATTAATAACACACTGTGTTCTAAAAACATATTGGCTGATATTGTTTGTGTCCTGTTTGTTTAATATAATTAATAAAAATGTATTTGGGGTATAATATTAGGTCTATCGGAAAATTCTATCCGTTGAAACAAACATTAGTTCAATTTTTCGTCACTAGGGGTAAGGTCTCCATTTATTAAAATGGAATATACAAATTGTCACCATGTTGGAAAATAGTTCAAAAGTAATTAAATTAATTAAATAGACCTAATATTACAAATGACGTGTCCAATATGTTGAAGAAAACTTGAGCTTAATTGTAATAACGTCTATATACGTCTTACTTCGATATGTAATATTAAAAACAACAAATAACTGAACAGTAATCTAATCATAAAAAGAAAAGAATGAAAAACTTTTCCATACGGAGTAATGGATGATTTCTACGAAATCAGTTTTATAACGAGATACCACTAAATGCTAGAATATCCATCAATTTCCCCCCACTCTTTCTACATTAAAGAAGTCTATAAAAATTCCTTGATATTTGAATCGTTGGATCGTGTCACGAGCAGCATATTTTAACCGTCATATACCATATATAGTATTGCGATTACGAACAACACTCGAGGACTTTACTCGAATGACTCAGTCAACTCAACTCAACACACAACTGGTCTGGGAAATATAATCGATGCCCCACAGTCTTGTTTCTTTTTTTAGCTTCTCCTCTTTCCCCTCTCCTGCCCATTTATATCATCATCACACTCCTCTTAATATTTCGCAACGCAAATTCATAAAAAAAATTCGATCAAAAGGAACAAAGAAAGAAATTAATAAACCCAATTGATGATAAGTTGTGTGAGGCATTTCATTTATCAAACCGGAAGCTTCCATTCCCGCGCAAAAGAGAGAGAGAGAGAGAGAGAGAGAGACCTAACCTCTTAATGAATACGAAAAAGCAAGCAACAATATTATCGATCCACACGATGAGAAGAAGAAAATGATGATCGTAGAAAAGAAAAGAAAAAAAAATGGGGCCGACGTTGAAGAAGAAAAAAGAAAAAGAAATGTTAATTAAAGTGAGAAATATTTTTCTATGTAATCGACTAGACACATCTTCTTCCGGTTCGTTCGGCAGCATTAACGAGCACCTTATATAGGTGCTGTTCTTTTCCTTCTTTGTGTGTTTCAACTCTTTTCAACGAGAGTTCAGTTATTTTTTTTTTTTTTCTTTTTTTATCGTCTGCAGTTGTATGCACGTTTAAAGAAGTTCGTATATTTACTCGTATTCTACGACAACACGATGATGATGAACGATGACGTGTTAGTGAGGTAAACAAAACGTGGGTTGACACTTTACTCGCACTTCGATTAGCATAATAAAACACCTTACTCGAGGTTATAATTAGATTTGCGCATTTCAAGCGAGCACATTTTCGAGAATCCTTTAACTTATCCCTAATGCTGTTGTATTATCTCACGAAGCTGCTTTTGCTTCGAACTTACATTAGACGCAATTAGTTTTTCTTATGATGTAGAAAATTTGTCATCGACCTTGAATGTGATATTTTACAAATTAGCAAGTCGTTTCTAACGTTCGTGAACGTTTCAAATAATAGTTGCGTACCTTTTTCGGTACGTTAACCCGTTTGAATTCCAAAGTAGCCAGAGGTAGTCCTTGAATTCGTGCTAGGCTAGTTTGCATAATCTTTTCTTACCGAGAAACACGATAACTGTGCTGCGTGAGATGAGTATTTGTATTGGAGTTCTAAAAAAAAAATTAAGTAAAACTGGTTTTGCATGTAGAAAGGAACAAACGAATCAAAGAACTTAACAATGACACGCATAATTCTATGGAAATTCAGATACTTCCACTACACTAACATAAGTTGTGTAACGTGAGAGAAGTTGAATCGATCAATGTTACACAGCAATAGAGTATTGTGAATAGGAATCATAAAGAACGAATCGTTTGATGTGTTATTCGCATAGTAAATCGCTTAGGTCAATAAAGATGAAAGTGATTGGCAGTATTGATTGAAGTAGGTGTCTTATATTCCGCAGAGAAACATGCAGTCGGCCTCGATGGCGTGGAACACTTTTATACCTCTCCCACCACACGGAAGTAGAAGCCATGGTGGCCCGCATTCGGGTATGGCAGCGCACGGTGGTCACCATCATCCTGGAGGCCCTGGTTCAACTGCTGCGCATCCTGTTACGGTGGCTCAGCAACAGCAACGTGAACGCGAAGAACGTGAAGCTAGAGAACGAGAACGGGAAAGGGAACAACGAGACCGAGAACGAGATGTGAGAGAAAGGGAACGGGAAAGGGAGCATCTGGTAGTTGCTGAAAGATTACAAAGGCAAGCTGAAGCTAGAGATCACGTGGCTGCTCAACAAAGGGCGGCTTATTACGCTGCTACAGCACCAGCGACTCAACAGGTACACTTCAATAATATCTCGTTTTATACTTTATACGATTTCGTCTATATTCATGGATATATTAAAAATGTTTTTCTCTTCTTTTTTTTTAGGTATCCCGACCGTCGAGCGTACCTGTAAAAGTCGATTACCCACCACCACCAGCACATTCTAGGACATCTAAGTCATCGTTGCCGGTTGGTAGTCTTCACGAAAAAGCACCGTCAGTGGTGGGTCCGTCGCACAGTTCGCTTCCAAAAGCTGAACCGAATGTTAATCTGTTCAGTTATTCCACGTACCAGGCGCAATCGTCGTATATGCATGATATCAAAGTAAAGAGCGATCAACTTGGACAATCTTCTCATAAAACGTTAACGAGCAAAAGTGGTTTAGCTGGTGGTCTCGAAAGAGATCATCATGGTAGGGAGGTATTACAAAATCCACCTTCTTTGCTATCCGATCACAAGAGTTCCGTTATTGTGAAAAACGAAGGCAGAGAATTACCTAAGGGTCCACCACCTCAACAACACTCACCGAGTCCGAAAATGATGCCGTACATGAACGTTCAATCGGTAGCGCCGCAACACAAGCAGGCTGCCTACGAATATAGGAGTCCAACTCAAAGCCCTCATCACCTTCATCACCTGGACAGTTTGCAAGGGGCAAAAAGCATACCGCAAAGTCATCACAGAAGTGGGAGCAGCGGTGGAGGTTCTACAACAGCGTCCCAACTACCAAGCTCTCACGGTCATCCACCACCACACTCGCACAATCGACAGTCGCCTCATACTCAGCATCCTCATCAGCCACCACATCCATCACCCCCAGAAACGCGTTATCTGAACAGGTCTGAGCCTGGGCTACCCTATGCTACAGCTAAATCAACGTATGCTTATCCACATCCACACCCACCTACAGCTTCACAAACTTCACATTATGCCGCACCTCCGGCTGTCTCGAAACCAAAAGTCAGCAGTCCGGCGCCACCACATATATACGGCAAGCCAAATTCCGGTATAATGACCGGTACGCCAGTTTGCAGGGCTTCCGAGCCCGCAGTCGCAGCACCGATACCTTTAACGTCGAAAGCCGGTAGCTCGCCTTACCAGCAAGTGCCTCATCATCATGGAGCGCCGCCACCTCCTTTACCTCCACCAGCCCATAGTAGCAGATCCGTATACGATAACAGGGGTTTCGCTGGCTCGATGCCAGCCGCAAAACTACCACCTCCACCTCTACACGGATCACCACCTACGGCTGCTTCGGCACCGCTTTCGAGGCCGATTGTTCATCCTGCTCATCACGGTAGTCCACACCAACAACCCGGTCAAACGTTGCAACACGCTCAACCTCAAATTGCTGCTTCAAATTTCCAAACTCAACCTCTTGATCTCGGAGTTGAAAGATCCGGCTCACCTAAGAGAAAAGCACCAACGCCACTTTCCTGCGATAACGTTAGTGGTCAGCCGGTTTCCTTAGAGGTCTGTAAGAAACGACGAACGGAAGAACCACAACCATTGTCCCTACAATGCGTCGGCTCACCCGTTTTGTCTAGGGTGAGCGAACCTAGTCCTCTCATCGCTTCGGCCGCAACTTCTATCACTACTGTCGTCAATACCGCGGCTTTATTGTCGCAACCTACGAGCGACTCTCAGCCTTCTCAAGAACGTACCGTTGCTGCTGAAAGTCCAGCACCGAGGACAGCCAGTGGCGATGGTTCAGTTAGACCAGCCAGTACCGGCAGTGTTAGCTCTTTTAATCCTACCAATGTTAGTGCTGCACCAAGTCCAGCACCTATACCAAGTCCAGCCCCATCAATGGCGCCCAGTCCAGCACCAAGTGCTCCTGGTACACCTGCCAAAACTAATCCTACAACAAACGATAACGAAAAATCCGAAAGTCCAGCACCAAGACAACCTAGCAGTACTAGCTATCCCGTTCATAAATTAAAAAAGGCATGGCTTCAAAGGCATTCAGGCGAAGATGGTACCGAGGATACCACAGGCATGGTGGGAAGTGGTTCCTGTGTTACCTTACCTCTCAACATTTCTCAAGCACCATCCCAACCTCTCAATAACAAAGAACGCGAACCAAGCTCGAATTCGAGTAACACGACAACAACTACAACCTGTTTACCCAGCGCCGTTAATTCCATTTACAATATCGGTAGTATGGCAGTGAACAGCATCAACAAGAGTAAAGTCACTGCAAAAGGAAGTCGTAAGACAACGAATAAGGAACCTCTTAACGGTCATGCAACTGACGCAAAAAACCTTCAAGAAGATTCATCCAGCAGCGACGCTGAACGAAAGTCGCCGCCTAAGAGAAAAACAACCAAGGTATCTATCATCTTCATATTGTTCTTCTTATTAGTTTGCTTGTTTATTTATTTTGTTTTTTTTTCTTTTTGAATGATTGTTGATAAAATATATTAATAATATTTGCCAGATATTATTTAGAAAATGCATAATTAGATAACATTTTATTATTTATCATAAGCATGGAATAGTTGTCATATTTTTTAAATATTTGTTCAACATTTAATTTATGATTTAATAAATGAAAATAAACAATTATAATATTTCATAAGAAATAAATGAAAGATCCGTGTTTAAAAATAAACAAATTTCAATAATCGAAACGTAAAGTCGAAATATTTCAATATATATATTTGTTTGTATTTTGTAGAGATAGAAAGAACGGCGGCAGTACTTAAATTTGAATTAACCGCCATTGAGCGCGCCACTACCATGAGCGCCGCCATTTTCTTATAAAACTCAGTGGACTACGTGATTTCTGAGCAGTTCTATAGCTGTTGTTGATTTTTCTCATTTATAAAGATAATATCATTAAAGTAACATTTAATTGTTGTTAATTGTTGTTAATTGAACGTGATATCAAAGTTTCTATAGAAATAAATATGGTAATACATTTAAATTATAGTAAATTATAACAATGCGTCTGTAGCCACTTTACTTAACCTCTATCGCGGAACGTGAATAATTCTACGGTATATTTACTTCGTATTTCTTCAATATAATATTAAAAGATGTTTATTATTCATATTTATTATCTATATTTATATTTTCAATAAAAATTTGTTGATTTTTTGAACTTTTTTGACAAAAATTTATATACTTTGGGTTGGTCTATACATGGTATACGTTTGTATGAATATGTATATGTGGTATATTTGTATTTGTGTGTTTATATTATATGTATATAGATTTACGTTATATTTCTTTTGAATGTATATTATTTGTGTTTCTTAGATTATGTACATAATTTTATTTATTTATTTTTTTTTTTAATTAAATATTATTTATATTTAGTAGCTTTATGTTAAATAGCAGGTACGAAAGCATGAACTTCCTGACTACTTAATAATCTGTGCCCTGTGGTAGGTAAAACGAAAGAAGGGAGCTGCACGGAGGCAACAAACTGCCGCAGAAGATCAGCGGAGACACAAAGAAGAGAAACAAAACGTTGGGGCTGGAGCAGGAAGTGATTCTAGCCCTGAAAGCGATGCTGGATCTGGTAGCGATAGCGAACAATTGGGCTCGGTTCAACCAACTCCGAGAGCGCGACATACCACGGCCAATTCCAACAATTCCTCTGGAAACGGTTAGTTGACGTAGCTTGTTGTAAATGGACTTCCCATCAGGTGAACTAACTATTCACTTGCAGGGTAAGTGATACGCGTTTCATGATCATACATTTATTCCTTTCTTTAAAAGCTGTATGGGAAGTCAATGATAAGAAGCTAATTAATTTGATATTTTTGGTAATTTTATTCACTTAACGTAGTTTATGTTTTTTCTTTTGTTATTATTAAACTTTAACTGTTATTCTCTATACATGATGATAATAATAAAAAGTTGATATAACCGTGATAAATATATACACAAAGAGCTTTTTAACCCTGATATTAGTTATATATATATATATAATGAAATATTTCATAGATATTGTATTATTATTATTAAATATGTTACTCTCATTTGTTTGCATAGAAAATAATAATAAACTCAGGAAAAGAGGGAGAAGACCAAAGACTACTAAAGGTAACAACGATACAGGAGGTGAAGATCAACAACCACGTCAAAAAAAAGAACGTAGAGATGATAGCACAAGTGGCGGTAACAATGGGCCAGGTGGAAGTGGTGGTCCCATAAGAAGACCAGCCGTGTCACAGTTAAAGAAGACGGGTCAGAGTTGGTTGCAAGATGACATTTGTTTCTACGCCGCACCTAAATTAGCCAAGTGTCGTGAATGTCGACACGCCATTACTAACGGACTTAAAAATCTTCCTCAAAATGTCTTCTGTAGATTCTTCGCATTTCGCAGATTACGATATACAAAAAATGGACAATTGGCTATCGCTGGATTCAGCGATCCGCACAAAGATACTTCCGAGGTAAATTTCATTTTCAATTATTCGTTTATTGAATTATTTTTATAAACGCGCACCGTCAGAAAATTTGATTCATCATCCTTCTGCAGGAGTGTGATTGATAACGGATACCACTGTGCTGTTGCAGGAAGATCTACGCTTATGGTTGCCGGGAAAAGATAATCAGGACTCGGGCAATAATAAAGATGATAAATCAGAAAAAAACAACGATAAAGATAAATTAGATAAAGTTATCAAAGGAGATCTAGACTTAGAGACAGCACACAGACTTCTTCGACAAGTTGGAGATCAATTTTGTGATCTTTTACATCAAGAAAAGGATGCACTTCAAGAACATATGGCTGAAGGTTAATATTTATATACATATTATTTAATATTTCATTTCATTTCATCTCGATGTTATCAAACACTATTATGCATACATGATGAAAAAAACAAAAAGTTGAATAACCATGATAAACATTACACAAAGAGCTTTTTAACCCTGATAGTATGCATTATTATTTTAATATTATTATTCATTTAAAAAAGAAACAAATATATCTTACAACAATTATATTTGCATGATATCATCATTAATGTTATCTTTTAAGTATTATATTATGTTAAATTTTGTTTATTTATTTCACAATTGTATGAATTTTTGGCTGAGTTATAATTAATTTTAATTTGTTCGCATGTATACACGCTTTATGTATTCGTTGTTTATGTTACTCTTCATAGTGAGTGCGGGAATTACAGACGGAACAGTAGCATGGAAGAGAGTTCTACCAGGAGTAAGAGAATTATGCGACGTATGTGAAACAACACTTTTCAATTACCATTGGGCTTGCAGGAAATGTGGATTTGTTGTATGCATCGATTGTTATAAGGTAAGAAAAACTTGAATAAATGTACATTTTAACAAACAAACTAAAAATCAATGAAATAATTGAAAACAATACTCTTTTTAGGGACGTAAAAATGGAACAATTAAAATATGGGGTGAAAGTGGCAAAGACAGGGATGATTTTTCATGGTTATTGTGTACAAACAGACAAGCTCACGAACCAGAAAGACTTATGCTGACGCAAATAATAGCTGGAGATAGTTTGATAAGACTTGGACAACGTCTTCATGAGTGTAGATCAGAATGGGGAATCCCTCAACATTGTGGTTGTTCTTTTGTTGCACCTGGTCAACCAAACGAAAGTTTAAGAAATTTAATTAAAGGAGAAACCGTTCCTGTTCTTAATGGTAACATTAAGCAAGAACCGAAAGAAGAAAAGAAGGTAACTGAATCTAATGGTGCATCGGAGAACAAAGTTAACGGGGAAGATAAAAATTCACCTTTGAATTGGTTGGCGGATGTGGCATTACAAAACCAAGATAAAAACGAAAGCGGTTCAAGTTCAGATTCGGATGAAGATCGTGACGGTAATTATTCTACATTGAGAGAACTGTTAATAAGGCCATCCCACAAATCCAATGGTAATGGATCCAGATCTAATTCACCTACTAATAACACTAGTAATACCAATTCAGCATCCGGCACAAACACTCATAATAATATGACTAAATCTGGTAAGAAATCTAAAATGGATACACTTGACGAAGTAATAACCAGTGTTATTGAACATACGGTAACTAAAGAAAGAGAAAGCGGATTGGATGACGACGAGAAACCGAGAGAATTGAAACACTTTGTACGTAGATATAAATGGACTCAAAGGGGTAGAGAACCATTACCAATAAGAATCATGACGTTAACCGAAAGTAAAAGTTTATATCCAGATGTACCACATTCCTGGCTGTGTGACGGTAAATTATTAAGGTTAAACGATCCAAACAATCCAAACAATTATAGAATTTTCCAAGACCAATGGAAACGTGGACAGCCGGTTATAGTATCAGACGTAGCTAAATCTCTGGACATGGATCTTTGGCATCCCGATTCGTTTGCCAGAGATTTTGGGGATAAGAAAAATGATCTTATCAATTGTATGACTGGTAACTTGGTACCAAATCAACCAATGAGAAAATTCTGGGAAGGTTTTGAACACTTTTCCAAACGACTTAAAGACGAGAGGGGAAATCATATGTTATTGAAATTGAAAGACTGGCCGCCTGGCGATGATTTTGCTGAATTATTGTCGACGCGTTTTATTGATTTAATGAAAGCATTACCGTTGTTGGAATACACCCATCGACATGGTAGATTGAATTTAGCGAGTCATTTACCTGATTGTTTTGTAAGACCAGATTTAGGTCCTAAAATGTATAACGCATATGGTTCCGCGCTATATCCTAACAAAGGTACTACCAATTTACATTTGGACATTTCCGATGCAGTTAACGTGATGGTATATGTTGGTATTCCTAAGGATGCTGATAATGATGAACACGTCAAAGGTAAATTTAAATGTTAAATGTTTTACATTCAATTCTTATATGTACATTTTATAATAATGTTAACGTTTATAAATTACAGAGGCATTAAGAGCTATTGACGAAGCAGGCTGTGATATTCTGACGCGTCGTCGTGTTCGTGAACGCGGTGAAGCACCAGGAGCATTGTGGCATATTTATGCAGCTCGCGATGCTGACAAAATACGTGACTTATTAAATGCGGTAGCATTGGAACGTGGTGCACGATTAGAACCACATCATGATCCTATACACGATCAAAGTTATTACTTGGATGGTCCACTACGGGAACGATTGTATCGCGAATACGGTGTCGAAGGGTAAGCTTATTTAATCCTTTCAACAACTATTGGGTTGGCAATTAAGTCATTGCTAATTGTAAAAGGCCATCTATCAACAAAATCATTTACTTACCAACCCAATAGTTACAATTACAATTTTCAATGAATGTTGAATGATTGAAATATATTTGTATTTATATAATAATTACAGATACGCAATTGTACAATGTCTTGGAGATGCCGTTTTCGTGCCAGCTGGTGCACCACATCAAGTTAGAAATTTACACAACTGTATCAAAGTGGCAGAAGATTTTGTATCACCTGAGAACGTGTCACATTGTTTCCATTTAACACAAGAATTTCGTGAATTATCCGATTCTCATACCAATCATGAAGATAAGTTACAAATTAAAAACATTATATATCACGCGGTTAAAGATTCTTTAACGGTGTTAGCTAATGCTAAAGAAGAGACCATTGCCAAAACTAAAACTGGAAATGAAACGAAGATTAAAGAAGAAACGTAGCCATAGGCCCCTCGTCATGATCTTTTTTAAAGATCCATGAAATTTGAAAATCATTGTCTTTTAATATATATATATATATATATTCATTACAAAACACAAATATAAATTCGCGTTTTTATATACGCGATTTTAGAAGTTACATATAATGCTTCGTCATTTTTCTAGAAGCAAGCAAGGAAATAATAAAAACAAGAACGAATATGAAAATGTGTTGCGTTGTGTGTGTGTGTGAGAGAGAGTGAGAGAGTGAAAATGAGAGAAAGAGAAAGAAAGAGAGTAAGGTTTTTTTTTTTATTTCTTTTAATGCTCAACACATTTTAAGAAAACAATTAGAACAACAAACAAAGATAGAGAAAGAGAAGATTATCGGGAATAATGAACTCCGAAATGAATAAATAATTAATTAATTAAATAAATGGATAAATAAATAGATAGTTAGGGGAGGGGAAAGGGAGTGATGTAAGAAAAGAATTTGTTGTGATATTTGAAGGTATAAAACTCGCGTTTAATTTTTCTAGAGAGAAGAAACATTGGCTGAGCCAATAAAACACTGAAGGTTTATTCTCGTTATTAAATAATTTCGTTTGACACTTCCATTTTTTCTTTAATTCTTCTTCTTCTTCTTCTTCTTCTTCTTCATCTTTTTCTTATTCTAGTTCTATTACTCTATTTCTTCTTTAACGTTTTTGTAATTATTATTTTTTATTATTATTATTCCTATTACACTTATAACTTTTCTCTTTTTTTTTTTTTTTTTCGAAGAAAAAACACTCTCCTATGAAAAATGAACAATGAAGTCAATCATAAGAGGTTTTTTTTTTCCATTGTGTAAGATTTTTTTTTTTTTTTATATAAATAAAAATAATAAATGTCAGATCTCGGGATCGAAAATATTAAAAACCGTAAAAATAATAATAATAATAATAATAAAATAGCCCTATCCGGTCTCCGCGGATTTTAAGATTGTGATACCAACAGGACTTTGGATATCATACCGTTATTTGTAATTAATAATTATCGTGCCTGTATATATATATATTCAATACAGACTAAACAATGTCTCTATGTCATATATAAATGTAGATAATCGGTTATCGTATCTATTAAGAATCCTAAAAATAAATAGAATCTTTAATGAGATTTTGTCTAGAATTTAGAATTATTATTAATAAGGAATGATTTAAGATAATGAATGATTATAAAGATATCTGATAATAATCATTAATAATAATGATGATGATGATGATGATGATGATGATGCTTATGATGAATATGATAATAATAGATACCTTTGTGCAATTAATTTGATTGATTAAATTGTTAGAAGACTCTCGTTGCTGAGATTAAAACATTTGAGTTTCATTATCGTGTGCTCCCATCTTAATTCGGTGCTTTCGGTAGTGAATAATAATAATAATAATAATAATATAAGAATAATAATAAATAAATAATTAAATAAATAATAATAATAATGATAATGATAATGATAATCTTTTCAAACTCGAGGAGAGTTCATTTGATCATATTTTTCTCGCTTCTCTGTATTGTGCTCCACATATATATAAAAATAAACAAAATTATATATACATACATATGTATGTGTATATATGAGAGGAACATGATAATAAAATACTGCCTAATTGATTAAACAAAAGAATAAAAAAAAAAACAACTACATAAAATGCATGTAAGTGTAAAATAGAGAAATGAAGAAGAAATTTGTTTGCGTCTATCATCCTCTGCATATTTTGTCTTATTGTGTGTATGATGTGTGTTGTGTATCTGTGTGTTTGTTTTATTGTACGTGGTTGACGTGTTTACATCGTGTTGTTTGTACCTGTTTATCAACAAACTTAATTTGTCGACTATAAACAACAATAGATGCATACATGCATACATACATGCATACACAACATACTTTAAAACGTGAAAGTAATAATCGTCGTTGAGAAGGGGGTGGATAGGAAAGGATAGATAACCTCAAAAATAACTAATACTTTTGATGATGATGATTATTATTATTATTCGCTTATTCGAACATCTAAATAAAATAAAAAAAGATTTAGAAACAAACAAAAAACGATAGACAAGAGTAATAAAAGTATACAATATTGGATTGGTAGATTGATAATGATTGTAGATTTTGTCGCTAGGTGGCTTTTTGAACTCAGCAATTGACTTAATGGCCCAATCCAATAATTGCATATTTGTATTATCAAAATTTGAATGGATTAACTTTGTTTTGTGATCATACAAATTTCAAGAATACTAAAACAAACAAAAAACATTAGCAAAAAGAGATTTTTTATTTTTTATCAAATTACTACTCGGTACCATTGTCTATTCGATAAAATATTAAAACAAAACTTGTAAAATAAAATAAAGAAAGAACAAAAAAAAGAAATAAGCAGTTAACGATAATGTAATTAAATATCATAAATAATGTTGTAATATTATTTGAAAAAAAAAAAAAAGTAGAGACAAGAAAAGAAAAGAAAACAAAAAATGAAATGAAATGAAATGAAATACGAAAGAACCAAAAAAAAAAAAATGTAATAACTTTCAAAGTGCCAATGTTGAACAATGATGATGATGATGATGAAGATGAAGATGAAGATGAAGATGAAGGATGATGATGTGAATATGGACATCCAATTTAAAACAAATGTGTGTGCGTATTACGCATAAATTGTTTAATCTCATATGCGTAGGTGTTTGCAGAGAATTTAAAAAAAAAAAAAAAGAACAACAACACAACAGGAAAAGGAAACAAACAAATGATTAAATTAAACAAAGAACAACTGAGAAAACAGATAAACAGGGTAGAGGAAAAAGGGGGGAATATCCTATCACTGTGAAAAAAAAAATAAAAGAAATCACACAATTTTGCGTCAAACAAATCACTATAAAAATACCAACATAACACAACACAACAACAACACACTAACAAATTGTCGTCGTCGCGTTAATAATACAGCGGGGCTAAGAAGTTTACGGTAATTTATACACGTAAACTGTAAAAAAAAAAAAAAAAAAAACAATTAAATTTCCGTCTTTTAATCGTTAAAAATAGAAAACTAAAAGAAAACTAAAACAAAATTCCTTGTATAATCCGAGCGTAATGATTATTATGATGATGATGATAATAATAATAATAATAAGAACAATTGAGACTCCATTTTGAACTTCTTCAAGAAGAAAAAAAAAAGAAAAAAAAAAAGGAAGAAACGCCATTGTATATTTATAGATGTTTTTAAAAAAATAATAATAATAATAATAAAATATCGCGCGACTAACCAAACAAAACAAAAAACAAATCTTTTATCGCGGGTCGCAATTTATTACAAAAAAAAAAAAAGAAAAGAAAAAAGAAATAAATTAATAAATAAGCAAATGATAAATAAAATAAAATAAAATAAAATAAATGAAAAAAATAAAAAATTATAAAAAATACTTCTGACAAAAGTCACACAGAGTTTTTGTTTTCTTTTATTGTTTTTTATTTTTTATTTTTTTTTTTCATTATTTTTGAAAAAAAAAAGATGATCAAATGAGTGATTAAATTAATTGATTAACGGACTTAATAAAAATGAAAAGAGGGAAAAGTGAAGTAGAAAAAATAATGATAAATAAAAATAATTACAACAAACAAATAAAATAAAATAACAAAAAGGGTGAAGAAAAAGAAAAAGAAGAAGAAGAAGAATAATAATAATAAAGTTAAAGCAGAGTAAAAATCTTTGAAAAATTCGCAATTTCTTTGATCTCAACACTTTTTCTAGCATACAACGACTCGATATAATAATAATAATAATATTTAATGAATAAATCTTAAATATCGTAGTATTACTAAGTGCGTTAATATTATGAGAAATGATAAAATGTATCAAACAAACAAACAACAGCAACAAATTACACTTTTATCGATTACAATTTAGAAAAAAAGAACATTGTATAAAGTAAAAAAAGACGTATTAGGTATATTATTGCTAAAAGCAAAGCTATTATTATTATTATTATTATTATTATTATTATTATTATTATTATTATTTTCTGTTCTGTTCATTTTTTTTTTAATTATTATTAATATTATTACACATAATTAATTAATTATTGTTTAGACTGGCCAATAAATTAATGCAGTTTGTGCCGTTTACTTTACTTAGAATTAAAAAAAAAAAAACTGCTCATATTTATTGGCCAACCTAACACCTATTAATATTGTAATTATTAATATTATTATTATTATTATATTATTATTATTATTATTATTATTATTATTATTATTATTATTATTATTAATATTATTATTTGTTCTATTGCTACGTGTAAATATACATTTATACATACATATATGTATACTTATACATATATAAATACGAAATTCAATATAAAAAATAAAAAAATTGATAAACTTTAGGATTAAGTTGAAGAAGGATGAAGAGGATGAAAAAAAAAAAAACAACGCTAACACGTAAAAAGAAAATAAAAAGATTGATGAGAAGAGAAGAGAAGAGAAAGAAAGAAGATTAAAATGAAAAAAAAAAAAAAGTAAAAAAAGTAAATATTACATTCAATGCGTCTAGGTAGATAGTCCATTATACCATTTATTATTATTATTATTATAATTATTACCAATTACTACGATTAAATATTATTATAAAATACACGAAGAAAAATACGATATCTAAATGTTGCTAAATATATCGCGGCCGAGCACGATTATATGAGAATGAGAGTGAGCGTGAGAGAGAAAATGTGAGCGTAATATTATTAATAATTAAAAAAAAAAATGTTGATTATTTTCATTATTATCTTAGTATTGTTTATTTTACAGTAATGCTACTTTTAAAAACTATTAAAAAAAAAAAAAAAATAATAAAAATAACAAAAAAAGAAGAGAGGAAGAAGAAGAAGAAGACAGAAGAGAAAAAAAAACAGCAAGTAAATAAAAGTCGAATGCACTTGTATATGTGTGTGCGAAAAAATAAAAACCCTTAGGGATTACGTATGTTGTGTGTGTGATTGGTGTGCGTGTGTAATACGTGTGTTTGCTGCTGTACGATGATGGATAGGATATACCTGTGTCTCTTATGAGATCGTAAAAAAAAAAAAAAATAAAATAGTGGAAGCCGGAGAAGAAGAAAGCACGAAAAATAATGAAAAAAAAAAAAATTACAAAAAGTAAAAAAAACAAACAAACACAATGGGGCAGCGTTTGGGGGCGGAATTATTATTAACGGAATGGATGAATTTAAATGTACAGCTCTTTAAAGAAAAAAAAAAAAACAAATAACCCGAATAAGGGATAAAAGATGAGGAAGAAAAAAAAAGAGAAAAAAAAGATATCCTAAAAAGTAAAAATCCACCCCCAGAGTCCCGTACCACCCCACCACCGGCCGCCCCTCAGTCATAGCAAGTTATGAACCGCGGGCCGGCAGGTCTGAGTATAATTTTTTGTACTGTGTAAATGTAAGAACATAAGTTTGAATAAGAAAAATGTTTATATTATGAAACACCTTGTCTATTTAATTGTTATACTATTATTTTTTCATTTGTTTTGATAATCTTTTTATATATTAAGAATTGTACAATTATTGTGTACTAAGGAACACTACTGTGCATCAAATATGAAATAGTATATGGATGTTTAATATTTCAGTTCAATTAGATTTCATAGTATTATTAATTATTATTTTATCATATTAATTATAGTATTATTATTAATTCATTTGTTTTATGATTAGTATAATTATTTTTTTATTATATTATTACTAGTGCATCCATGATACGTGTTGAATACACCTAATATGGAATTTAATTTATATTATATATATAGTACAATATATATACAAAATAATATATGCACAAATTATATATATATTAATAGTATTTAAATAATATTTTTTGTATAACATATATATATAATATATATTTTTTTGTACGATTTTATTGACCGATATGTCGGTAAGTGTGTTTCACAATAGTTGACGTAGTACTTTCCAGATGACACCACCGATTTCAAAATTCCAATATGGCCGAAAGTTTTATATCAAAGTTTAAATGTCACAATTTATTGGAACAAATCATTATAAAATAAGATATTTTTAATTGTGTTTCTTACATTTAACCTCATAATTGTTTAATTCTGACATAATAAAAACTACGCGTAACGGTAATGATTAAAAACATCTTTAATATTAGAATTTGTCAAAGTGAGTCAATCATTTCCAATTGAAAAATTTTGCTGAACAATTTACATATATATATACCCTTAATTATAAACAAAAGAAAAATTATTATATACTAGATATTTCCTATTCTAGATAATATATCTAAAAACATATTGTTACAAAAAATGAATATCATAACCCAAACAAAACCAATAGAATCATCGATAAGGAAGAAACTGAAAGAATCATTAAACCCATATTTCATTGATGTCATTAATGAATCTTACATGCACAATGTACCTAAAGGTTCAGAAACACATTTTAAAGTAGTTGTAGTATCCGAACAGTTCAACGACAAACCTTTACTTAAGGTAAGAATACAATGTTAATATCTTGCACTGTGATTTAACACAATGAACTGTGTGCCATATTTCTTACTTTTTACATTGAGCTTATAAGATTTACAAAATACAGAATTTCCTGTAATTAGTGATACAAGCAAACAGTAAGAAAAAGAAAAAGAGACAAAGCTAAGAACAAATTGTATTTTACATTTTCAACTAAGTTTTTCATGTATTCAATCACTTATGTTTGTTTGTACCACCAGTTACAAAATATCCTTTATACTTGAATAAAATTACTATACTTAGGTCAACGATATGAATAATAATATATATGAGAGTATAATTTTGATATTATTCAATAAATTTATTCTTATTATAAATCATTATTAATATTAGACCATATTTAATTTGATTTAGCGTCACCGTATGATACATGATTTATTAAAACCTGAATTACAACATGATGTACACGCTCTTTCCATCGTAGTAAGTTTTCATTATTTATATAATATACTTTTAAAATGTTGCAATATGATTGATTGATTGATTTCATTTTAAATTATTAAAAAAAAATTTTGATTTAAATAAAAAAAAAAAAAAGGCTAAGACACCCGAACAATGGGAAGAAAGTGACAAAACGTTAACGTCCAGTCCTGCATGCAGAGGAGGTTTTGGAAAGTAATGAATTATATTGTATATATATTAGTACGTAAAAAGATTGTATATAATATTTCATAAGATAATTGAAATATATCCTATCGAATAAAATTCAATAAAATAATTTAATATATATTTTTTAAGAACAGATCATATTTAAAAAAAAAAAAAAGCAAACAAACAAATAAAATGTATTATTAATGTCACAAGGAAAATGTATCTAATCTTAATCTTCCTTCATTTTCGGTAAGATAAAGTATATCAGCCATAGATTGTTCAGCAATAGCTTCTTCTGCTTTATCATGCATCTGTAAATAACATTTTATGATTAATAATATTAATATAATTATTATTAATATATATACTATATTAATTCTATTATAACTTATTTATATATTTATAACTATAATATTATACTATATATATATATATATATATATAAGTTATAATAGTATAATATAAGTATAATAATATATATTAATTTAGAGAGAGTTTAGTATAATAATATATATTAATACTTACACCACGAAAAGTGGTATCAGTAGGTGGACATTTAAAATTAGGTCCAAAATTAACTGAAACTGTTGCACTTTTATGTATTGAAACTGTTGGATAATATGCACCTCTGTTAATATTTATAAAAGCTTCTCCTTGATTAATACCATTTTTGTAATAGACAATTTTACTTCCTGATAAAGATTTCAAAGCTTTTAATGCTTCTGGTACTTGATCTTTCTCCTCGTAATAAAGATGACTCTTGAATTTGACTAATGGCTAAATTACAATGCATATTTATTATTATATAATTTAATGTATATATATATATATAATAATATCAAATTGATTTAGTCATTTATTTACTCTGTCTTTATATGTATTTGGAATATGTGATGCATCATATGTGTCAGGTAAAGATATAAGAAATCCTAATGTATCTCCTTCCCCATAACTGTTGCTATAATGTTTTCCTCTACTTTCATGAAATCTCGTACCTTTCCTATTAAATTAAAAAACAAATTATTATAAGAAAAAGGTAATTAAATGTAAAAATCTTAAAGGATACCTGGATCTCCAAGAATATCCAAATTTGTCATAACCCAACGGTGCTTGAAGATTAGCGTATTCTTGTGCCCAACCAAGCCTGGTAGCAGACCCTTCAGGCATTTCTTCAATCGTTGCTTCCCAATACCAAGTTCCTTTACATACACCTAAAAATATCATTTGTTTATGAATATGTATGTATATCTCTTGAATTTATAAACAATATATAAAATACATACTATGGGTAGCTCTGACCATGCAATATCCTTTTTCACCAGTGACTGCTAATCTGTCTTCAGAAACCCTTAATTGTGGTGCACGATCATGTAATGCAAGTAATACTGCACTTGGGCTTAAAGGTCTGTACAACCAACCAGGAATTGGTTTACCTGCCCAATCACTACTCTCATCAAACTCCTATAACATTGATAATATATTATCATTCGTACACATTGTATATATTTAAAATAATTGGATTTGATCTACTTGTCTAAAAGGTGCATGAGGATCTGGTTCAGCAAGTATATATCTATATCCATCTTTGTTAAAAGGATGTTCTAAAGGATAACCGTGTGCTGGTAATTTTGGTGCTGCCATATCCGAACTTCTACCCTTTTTTCCAGGCCCAGTACCTGCACCTTCTCCGGGTAGTTTACGTTTTGCATTGCGACCACGTAATCCTCCACTTAGTGGCACTTGATATTCCATGTTAATTAAATTATTTTATTTAATAGGCTTTTAAATTATTATGTCATTTGTTTAACATTTCTTTTATTATTATGTCAACTATTAAATTMAATTAATTTCATATAAATAAATAAATAATAATTAAAGAATATTTTGTTTATAAAAAAATTAATATTGTTTCTGTCTTCACAAGGAAATAATTTAATATAAAATATATTTTAAATGTTAAACTATTTGATCTACACATTACTCTTATTAGTAACTTGTTGTGTGTGATATTGTAGTAGTGATTTCCTTGATAAGATAAGATATATGTATGTTAACATTGAAGCATACTAGTGTATCTTTACTTATGAAAGATAGTATATGAAATGTTTTTTATTCATTATTATATTTTATTCAAATTTATATACATTTATTGCAAATATATTAGAACTATTATTGAAATTAATTGAAAATCAATTTATTTAGCAACGTTACACACATGTAATAGAATGTTTATAAATTTATGATAGCACAAAAAAAATTGATATTAGAAAAAATGTACTTACCAACATGTTGAACACCCATTTCAGTAACTTTTAAATGACCACCCTTAATCATTGCTTCATAATTAGGTTTAATTAACATAAGATCTGGGTTTGCAAGCCCAAATAATGGACCTTCCGTACTACTTTCATCCACGGTAAATAATGTACCAACATCTTTCATTAATGCTCTGTGTATCTACAATTATAAATATATCAAATGATAAATTTCATTTTTATAATATTTTTTAAATGGAATATACAAAAATAATATATAACAAAAATGATGAAATTGAGAAAAACTTCTTCTGTTCAGCTTTCTTTGTAAATTGTATTAATGTTAAGTAATATTTGTAAAATTAAGTATTGTAAAAAATTAAGTTTGAATTGTAATATTTTTAGTTTTGTAATGTTTCTTACAGTAACGTGCCAAGAATTTGTGACTCTGCGTGGCATCGTTGTCATACTTTCCCAATGACATTCAATGAAAGGTATTATATCTTTTTCTTTATGAAACAACGTTCTCTGTTCACTTTCTTTTTGACACATTTGTAATAAATTAGCAATAGCTGTTACACACATCTGAGGAAATGCTAAAAATAGATATTATTCGTTAATACAATTTAAAAAAATTAATTTGTAGATATACTTACGTGCTTGATTTTTTTTAAAACTTTCTAATCCAGTAGGTGAACAATTTTTACACATAAAAACATAATTCATCATAAATGGAACTAATTTGCCTAATTGATATCCAATACAAGATTCATGAAACCACCTTGAACAGCTTGCGCATAATAATTCTGCAATGTTTAGATTTCTTTCTTTTCCACTACAAAAGAAAAGGTAAATGTAAACACTGTATCATAATATTTGTTTATAATATTAATTGCATTTAAATTACCAATAACAGTTTCCAGATTCATTATTATTACTCCGATTATTAATTTTGTCATTTGGTTCTCCTGATTTTTGAGTTTTTGGTCTATTCTTGTCATCAGGTTTAACTTTCATTTTATCATCTACACTAACGGTTTGCACATTTTCCATTTTATCATTGCTAAAAAGAAAGAAATAATTTCATTAATTAAACAATAAATAAATATATAATTATATTTATAAAATAATAATAATAAATGTCATTATTGGCGGGAAAAGAAAAGATAATTGATATTTAAGATTTTAACCTATAAACAGATGAAAATAGAAATCAAAACTAAAATCATTTTAACTTAGTGAATGAAATGAAAAGAATATAATAGAAATTAATTATTAAATAATATTACCTTTCTACTTTTTCTTCTGCCATTGTTTGTGCGATTATACTTTATCTTATTTGTTTTATTTTTAATATACAAAGAAACAAACTCGATTCAGTATGAATAACTTTTATCGATTAAAAATAACCAAATTTTATTTTTCAAGTAACTTTCTAAAATATTATTATTTAAATATATATATATAAATATAAAATATTTATTATCAAAAATAAGTTATATTTATGATAACGTTAAATAATATTTTCATAATTGCAAAATATTTATTATCATGTGTTTACAATGCGTCTGCGCATTAATTTACATCCGACGCATGCGCAACTGCGAGCATTATTTACGTTCTACGCATGCGCTGATGCGCGTGCCTGCAAGCATTGTATCAGACGCATGTGCGACTTCGTGAGACTGCAGTGACAAGAGTGGACAAAACATCAATTACAAATGCAACAAGACTGTCTCCAATACACCTATAATATCATTGTAAGTAAAAAACAGTTTATTGTGTTAGTATGTGCATCGTAGGGATCCCTAGTCCATCGTAAAGAAATATCAGTGACTGTCGCGCTACCTGGTGATACATTTAACAAATATTCTCACGTTTTGTCAATATTTACCTCAAATGTTGTTTTGTATTCTAACCTTTAAAGAAGTGAATATTGAGTTATGTAAATTATTTTTATTTAATTAAATAATTAATAATTTATTACATTCTACAGAAATATTAATCTAAACAAACATTAGATGGAGTTTTAAATGTGTTTATTAATTAAAAAGCAATACTTTTTCTAATTTATAAACTTACATAGGTTATGTTATAAGCAAACAGTGTTTTTTACTTTCTTAAAAAATACTATATGTATGTGATATCAGTTAAATTTGTAACAGTTTTTAATTTACATGAACATTTTATTAAATAATTATATATATATAATTAACAAATAAGCATAGTTGCACAGTTGCACAGTTGTTATATATTATAATATTTATACATTTTATAATAAATTATAAAATATTTCATTAAATAGAATTAATTTTAATTCTTTTATTATACATATGTTCATGTTATTAATTTTTAATAGAAAGTTTAATTAGATATAATGCAATTTGCTATTATAGAATTGTATAATAAGAAAAGAGCTCAATGATGATAAGCATTAATTTTAGAATTTCATTAATTAAACAAATGGAAAGGGTTAAACCTTTGAAACTGTTATTGGCACATACAAAATCTTGCTTATATGCAAATTCTACACGATCATTCTCTAACAGCAATAATATTGATAATAATCAAATAAAACAAAATGAATTGGAAAGAATAATGTATGAGGAAAGAAACAAATTATTGAGCGATGTTAAAGAGTATGTAACTATAGAAAAATATGTGAATATTATTAATCCTAAACTAGCTGAAATTTGTCCGAAAAAATATATGAAAATAATAAGCATTAAAGAAGACATTTTATATTTGATGGATAAATGTACAGCTAAAAAATTTGTCCAATTGATTATCGATGATCTTTCCAAAAATATGATTTTTGTAGCTGAATGTAATCCTGGGATGGGTTTATTAACAGAAGAATTATTAAAAGCTGGTATTAAAGAGATATATGCTTATGAAACAAACGATTGTTTTTATCCTACGTTAAATGAATTAAAAACGAAATATCATAATAGGCTACATATAAGAAAAGCGAATTTATTTAAGATGAGCAAATTACATTACATGGATCAACATGATAACATGGATAGAATAAAAGATACATTAAATGGTATTTCCAATCTAGCTTGGGAAAATGATGTAACATACATGCAAGTTATTGGAGCATCTACTGATTTAAAATTCTTTAGACATTTAATATTGGCTATGGTGTTTCGTACAAGTTTTATGAAATTTGGAAGACCATCTTTTTATGTAGCAATATCACCATCTATTTGGCATGTAATTATATTTTAAATTATTAGATTATTGGATGTTTATTTATGTTATTTATTTCTATAATAATTTTTCTATTTTTTTAGGATCTAAATTTTCCAAACAGTAAAGCCATAATGCATTATCTTTACATTTGCTATCAAACATTATTCAATTGTAAATATTTAGGAGATATAGAAAGAATGGCGTATATACCTTGGAGAAAACGAGCATTAAAGAGGCAATCCAAAATGCATGATCATGAAATATTAAATGTTGTTAAAATAGAACCCAAACCTGATCTTTTTAATAATTATTTGAAATTAGAAGATATAATACCTTATTGGTATTTTCTTAAATATCATTTTACAGGAATAGAACAAAAGATAATACCTGAATTGGAGTAAGTATAATAATTCAAATATAAACAAAATTATAATTGAATCCCTTGAACTTTGATTAAACATTATTGTGAATCATAAAGTGTATATCATGAGTTTTATAAATTGTTATAGTACAAGGAAAAACAAATGATTTGATTTGTTTTTAAAATGATATATAAGTATCATATATAATTAATGAAATATTTCAGAAAATGGGTACCAGGATGTGGATTAAAATTAATACGAATGAATTATAATATATATACTCGTTTTATAGATTTATCACCTATTGAATGTTTCAATCTTTTTAAAGAATTTAAATCCTGGCCGGAATTTGAAAGTTCTATGTTTTTACCAAGTGCTCATAGTTATGTACAATTTTTCAATCGAATCAACACACCTACTAAAATCAATTGACAAATAAACAATTAATAAAATTATTTATTATTATTATTATTATTATTCTAGTTCTTATTTCATTTTGTAAAATTTTACAGTAAATAACTGAGTATAACACTGTATATAATATTTTTCATCTTTAAAGTTTACACCATTATAAATTTTGTTAAAAATTGTGTCGAATTTATTTATTTAATTAACTTACAAAAATTAACATATAATAAATAGATAAATTAGATTTGTATTTTGATAAAGCCACATAACTTATATATATATATATATATATACATACATAAAAATTATATATTAAATATTTTTATTTATAAATTAATATTAAAATATTTCCTTAACTATAAAAAAAAAAAATATGAAGTAAAAAATAAAAATTAACATAATTTCTTTGTGCATCAATATACAGATTTGATATGTATTAATTGTAACATATTTTAAACATAATTAACCTGTTCACTTAAACTCAGAATTTATTTTTGAATTATTTTAACAAATAATGTTGAGATGTTAAACTTTTGATAATCAATTGATTTTTACAACAAATTACAGATATATAGTGAACATGTTAATATTGGTAATAAAATAAATGAATTAATATTAAATATCTTAAATATATAATAAAAAGTGAGTAGTATGTTATAGTAAATAATGTTCATTTAAAATAGAGTATTTCATTCTTATCGATCATAGTTTTCTACATACATTAAAACATATATATTAACAATAATTCTCAGCTATACTAAAAGAAGGAAGCCATATTGACTAAAATATTTCTACAAAATATTCTATTAATAACATAACAAATTATTCATATCATCTCAGATTAACTTGATTCTTGTTGTTGACTACTACCAGTAGCTTCAATCAATTTTTGTCTTTCTCTATACATAGATACTTTCATATTTTCTATTTGATGATAACGTAATAGTTTTAACACAGCAAAAACAGATAAACCAACCCAAATTGACAAACTACTCCAAGTACCAAATTGTGCAGCACCCAATTCAATATGAAAACCAGAAGTATTGATACCATCTGCTTTATCAATATCATTACCAGCTGCTAATTCACATGAAGGAAATCTTTTGGTCATACATTGACACCAAGTCATAAAACCTAATGTTACAATGATTGCAGCGATCAATGTTATTATTGTTAGAAATATACAACTGACTACGTCAACAAATGCTGATAAAAATGAACTGTCTTCACCACGATACATGAAAAAGGAAAGTCTATAAATTTGAAATGCTGCAGTTAAGAATAATACCAATCCAACGAATATGGTATAATTGCATGATATTTGTGAAGCCCAATTAACTACAAATTGTCCATCTGTTTCTTGCCAAGTTCCAGTTGAAAATAACAAACAATGTCCTCTGAAAAGTTAACAAATTAATTCTTTCTTTCTTTCTTAACATTGTAAACAATATATTATATAATAATAATTAATTGTCAATATAATTACTGAAATTCATCTTGATGTAAACTCATTGGTACAATAATACAAAGAGATAAAATAAGTGCAACAACATAACCAGCTATTTGACTGAGAAGTAGAATGTTAGTAAGAGCCATAATTATAATGCGTAATAACAATTTGATTTATATATTTTGTTTGTTGGTGGTTTATTTCCACTGGATTATTATTACCAAGTGATTTAATTTTGAATTCTAATCAATTATTATGGAAATGAAATCATTGACTTTCCATTAATGAAAGTCAATGATTGTCACTGAATATTTTTTTTTTTACTTAAAACATCTATGGGCGTGTTTAGAAAATGCGTTGTTTGACTTTAAACACACGTGAATACTGCTACGTAAGGGCTACCAACCTCATAACCTACAAAATTTTTTAACTATACGTTTAAAGTAATAATATTTATAATATAATAGGACAAAGAGATAAAATTATATTAATTAAAATAATAATTGTGTGTAATAAGAATGAAAAATAATTGAAAAAAAAAAAAAAATGTTTTGTTTATAATGAATTATTTATCATTTTCATATTATCATTTAATTGGAATATTAAAAACTAGGCGCCACAAATTATTATTTATGGATTCTATAATAAACTGTAAATTAAATCTTTTCATTTACATATTACATTAGTTATATTTATTCATACGTCATTGAGGTTAAAAAAATGTATTATCAAACAAATTTATTGATTTTTTAATGAAAGAACGAAATAAAGAAAGAAACATAAAAAAGAATTATCAAAAAAGAGAATATAAAATTAGAAATATTATAATTTTCTCTTTCATTTTATTTTTCATATCTTTTTACATTCATTTATTATCAACAAATACATAAATAATACTAATCATTATAAAATAATTTACATATTTTTCGCATAAACATATATATACATATTATGATATACATTTGATTAAAAAAGAAAAAATTTTTAGGTTAGGTCAGAGATACAAAAAAAACAAAAAAATGATATAAATTTTAATAAGTTGGTAGCAATTAACTTACAAAATTCATACTACAAAATGCATAATATCCATAAGTATTATACACACGCGTGCATCTTTTACATAAATATATGCACAATTATTTGATTAATATAAAAGAATAAAAAAAATTTGTAGGTTAGGTCAAAGATAAAAAAAAGAAAAAAAAATGAAAGAATATTATATTTTTATAAGAGTTGGTAGTGATTAAATAGCAAACTATTACTAATGAATAAAATGTAAAAGAAAGAGTGAAAAAATGAGAGAGAGAGAGAGCGAGAGAGAATGAGTGTAACGGATAGAAAGGGAAGGGGTAGAGGAATAGAAGAAGAGGGGAAGGGGAATGGTTTGGAGAGGAAGGGATGTATAATACAGTCGACACAGGGGCATGCTGTAAAGTCAGCTGATTTCAATCGATAGAAGAAGTGTGTAATGTTTTGGGCTGCCATTGAGTGGATAATGTGTACGTGAATTCTTATGAACAAATATATATATACATATATATATATATATATATACACATATTATATATAACCCACATGCGTGACATGCTATATAAATGTGTATGTGCGTGTGTGTATTAAACTTGTGAAAGAAGAAGAAGAAAAACAGTGGGCCGAAGTTGTGTAGTTTTAAAGGAAAACAAAAAAGAAAGAAAAGAAAAGAGAAACACAAATACAAACTGTTGTCTATTCGATCTCTTTTGCGTGTATAATTTAACACGATCGATTATGTCGTCAATCAATTTAATTAATTACAACACGTGTCGAGGATGTGAATTATTTTTGGGGTTAATTTCTTTGTCATATAATAATATGCCAGCTGATGAATTATAATAATAATAATAATAAGAAGAATCATAATAATAATAATAATAAAGAAGAGGAAAAATTTTTTCGCACGCAACTCACACGCACGCACGTGCGCACGCGCGCGCACGTTTATTATACACTAACAAATTTATTATTTAATTTTTTTTCTCAATCTAACCTCCTTCCCTCTGCCATCCGCTCACAGTGTGTTTTTATTTAAAATAATATCAAAACATACACACACACACACACATGATTTTATTGAAGTAAAACTTTTTCTTCTTTCTCTCTCTTTCTTTCTTTTTCTTTCTTTCTTTCTATCTATTTCTCTATCTCACTCTTTCTTTCTTTCTTTCTTTCCCTCTCTCTCTCTCTGGTTATAGGAAATTTTATTAGATAATTAACAAATAAACAAATTTATGAACAATGTCTTGGTTTTGGTCGGAGAATATAAAGAAAAGCATATGCAGATATTTACTGCAAAGATATCTCGGACATTTTTTTGAAGAAAAGTTGACATTAGATCAACTTACTGTGGACCTTTACAATGGAACTGGTAGAGTTACCAATGTTACCCTTGATGTTCAGGTAAATCAAATTTTGTTTTTTTTGTCTTTCTTTGTTCTTTCATTTTCTTTATCAATTAATTTTTTTCATTTTATTTCACTATTTTTCATCCAGGTGTAATTTATTTTTATCAATTCAAAAAATATCACATTCTTCTTTTTATTTTTCATCTTCTTTGTTTCCATTTTCTTATCAGGTATATTTTTGTCTTTCATATTTTAATTTCATCATAAAACAACTTGTAAAAATAATTTTATTCTTTTCATTTGATTTTCATTTTCAATTTTCATTTTACAGATACAAAATTATATTACACATTTATCAATGAAATACATGTAGAATTAATTTGTACATTTATATCATTTGAATTTTTATTAAGGATAAAATTTATGATGTAAATATACGAGATAAAGTTTATTTACATTTACTGTATTGTTACACACTTAAAAGCATATTTACTCATTGATTTTATTTTCTAGGCACTTAACGAATTGGTCGAACAACAAAATCTTCCATTGGAATTTGTGGATGGATTCATTTCGGAAATGTCCATTAGCATACCATGGTCTTCATTGTTAAGTGAAGCGAGTTATGTAGAAGTAAATGGTCTCAGATTGACTGTACAACCAAGACAAAGAACTGAAAATGGAACTTCCATGTTTGAATCTATGTGGAGTTCGATGACGTCCAGTATGCAACTTGCACAAGAATGTTTGCAACAAGATGCCAATGCTGGAAATACGCAACCATTGGAAGGTGTAGAATTGTTTGCACAAACAATTGATTCTGGTAAAGATTTTTTAAATAACGATTCAAGTCAAATGAAATCAATTTCATATTGTTATTTATGAATGTATTTGTTCTTCAGTTTTGTGTAGAACAAAAGTCAGATTTGTAGATACAGTTATAAGATTGGAACATGTACCATTGGATTCAACGATGGGTGTAGCCTTAGAAATGTGTATACAGTATCTCGAATACACTGATGAAGCTGGGTCGGATCCTAATCATAGTTCCATTGATCAAAAACAGTCTGGAAAAGGCTACGTTGTGTCAGCCTTCTCAACCAAACGATTTTACTTGGAAGGTGTAACTCTTCATACCGATGAATTCCCATCTCGATCAAGAACCTTTTCCAGAAGCATCATGACCACCAGTAGATGTTCTACACCTGACTCAAAAGTACTTTTATTATTTTCATTGATTTATATTCTTTTGTTTTTGTTCACTTCTATACAAATTCATTCATTTCTTTTCTTTTTGGTAGATTTCTGATGGACAATTTTTTTCCGCACAAATATCACCAACTCAAAGTATGCAAAATTATCCTGACAAAAGTTTAATTAATAATTTAAGCGAATCCCATCCAATATTGTTTGCCAAATTTACTGGTCGTCAAGAATTCAGATTAAAAATGAAACAAGTTGAAAGTGTATCTGGACCAAAGGTAAATAAATAATCTTATTTGAATTTGTTTATTGTTATATATATATATATATATATATATATATATATTAATTATAAATTTGTATTATTTTAGGTAGAATTGGAAATAACGTTAGGATCTTTCACTTCTTATTTGAGTCCACGACAAGTACACGTAATTTTTGAATTAGCACATGGCCTTGCATCCCCAGATTTGGAAGACGTAAGCAACGTTGCACCAAGGACATGTTCAGAAAAACCAATGGCTGGTAGTGATTTTAATAGAGTTGAACGTGAACTGATACATCAAATACATCCAATACAACAAGGCATTAAATCAATGGTAATTGAATATTAATTTTATTATAAATCATAGATTATATTTATTGATTATATTTTTATTAAAGGATCTGAGACTTACTCAAGGATGGTCAACAGCATCTTTAGAAGAATCAGACGACGAAGAAGAATTTTTACCAATGCGTTTGCCTAGTTCCTCACCTATGAATGATTCAATGTTAAGCAATAATTTAAGCATGGATGATAGTATAATAGCAAGTAGTATTAGTTCAAGAAGTTCTAATATTAATTTACCAAAACACAATAAACACAGGCATAGTTTGGATTCTGATTCATCAGCTGAAACAACTCAGTTTCATGTCAGAGTATCATCCATTGCTATTGTTTTATTACACGAAGATATGTTGACAACGAACGTAGAAGGCCTCGGTTTGACTAGCAGTAGTATTAAACAAATGAAAAATTCGGCTGAAGAATTTTTCAAACATTTAGGAATATTTGTACCAAGTGGTTATGGAAATAAAGATTTTGACAAAGCTTCTAAATTACTTTTGGATGCTTGTCGTCTCAGCCATATTAGGTACAGACATTATTAATTCATTTATTCTTATTATTAATTATATAAGAATTTATCTAAAGATACTTTCATTTATTTTGATAGATTACTCGCAGCACCATTGGTCATCGAAGGAAATGAAAAAACTACTGCGCAATATTCTGCAATATCAGGGAATTTAACGTTAGCCAGTTTAGAAATTGTTGAATGTTTAGTTAATTCAAGTACTTGTAGTTCGAATGGAACATTAAATACGGAATTCGTCGAATTGTTAGGATTTCAAAAAGAAGCTTGTAACAATTATGGTTTCTCAGATAAAACTGATTTTAGAATGAGATTTCAATATAGAGAGAAAGCCGTTCGACGTGCTACATCGATCAAATATGCACACCCACGCACAGAGATCACGTAAGTTAATATTTAAATAAAATAATTCATATAACAATATTATCAAATTAATTAAAATATTTATTTAGTATTCAACTTGAGCCTTGTAAGACTGAAATAGATATCACAATAGTGGATAGAATATCTGCTTTATTAAACCCACAACCAATTTGTACCTGTAATCCAACGATTAATAGAGATACCGTAAGTTTTATCAAATTTTGAATAAATTAATAATAAATATTTCATAAAATTAATAAATTGTTATATTTTGTAGAACCAACAAGCATTGTTTTATCAAGCAGTAGAAAGTCCAGTACTACCAGATTCAAAAATAGATATAAATGTGTCTTCATCGTCTTGTACAATTAAATTAAGGTAAAATTATACTAATTTAAGGTACAAAAATATTCTAATTCATAATTTTCTATTGTATAGATTTCCTATACCTGATTTGAGACCTTTACACGATATGCATAGAGCACCATGGTGGAAAAGATCTGTAAGACCAGATTACATGATACTCAAACTTACAGATGCACAAATCCATTCTACTATGGAAAGTCGGGCTGCCTATTCATCTAGGCATGAACTTCAATTTAGAAATTTCTTATTGTCATATTTAGAAACGGAAACAGATGAACCAATAGAGATAGCAAAAGCAGCATCTGATGAAAAGAATGATGGGTCGTATCAACACATAAATGAAGGTTTTGGTTGGGCAAGAATAGTTGTTACGATCTATCCAATTCATTCAGGTGGACAATTGGAGGATAGTTCAGAAGGAGAAGCAGATTCGAGTTTAGATGATAATTTTGAAAATGCACCTAGACATCAACCATCACCATTTAGTTCTAAAAAAGTTATACACGAATCGGACACACCTCATTCCAAACCACACGCTCAAGGTGACAAAGGAAGTCCTGAACAAAAGTTAGTATTTATATTATAATTTATTATTATTGAAATAAATCAATAATAATATAAATATAAATAATAGAACATTCTTCTATCGACAGAGAAGGTGAAGAATTGATTATTCCTGGTACTCGACAAGAAATGACTGAATTTATCGAAGAAGCAGCACGTTCTAGAATTCAAATTGAAATTAATTTGCCTATTGTTTCTGTACAAATACCATCTAAACGTTTATACGAATTATTGTACAACAGATTTAATACGGATATGTTTCTATGGGAACCTTCAGCCCCACGTCCAAAATATAATTCACATATCGAAAGTCATATCGGTCTTGATTTAGCTTCTACGTTGTTACAAGAATCAGCATATCCTAGGTAAATATATTTTAATATACTTTATTTAATAAGAATGCATGATAAATACTTTTATATCGTATATCTGTAAATATATATTATAGATTCAGCATGTGTAAAAGCGGTATACAATATGACTCTGATTCCGATTCAGACGAGGACAATATATTTCATTCTACTGCGGATAGAAGTTACAAACAACAACCTAATAATATTTCTAAGAATGGTCAAAGTAAATTTTCTTTGACACTGAATATTAATCAAGGTCTTTTGACAATGTATACACCTGTACGAGATTCCACACGCAATGTTATACCTGGTCAACAAGGAGAATTGATACTTCGAGTAGAAGATGCTACGATATTTTCTGTAACATCTTATAAAGGAAATATTAATATGGGATACATTTGTGCAATGATTAGAAATGCTTCTTTAAATCATTGTGGTTTGACTACCACACCTTCACAAACTCCACCACTTAGATCTATAAATAGTGTTATTCCTAGACACTGTCAAAGGACAATTTACAAATGTGAATTGGGTGCAAATGTAACAACTAATTCTTGTAACAAAGATATGATAACTGTGGCTGTTCGTATACAATCTGCACATCAAACTCAGCGCATAAAGGTTAATTTAATTTAATATTTTRCTTTATTTTAATTTATAATATTTATTTGAAATATTTTTCATAGACTTTCAGAGTAGCAGTTGGTATAAGGAATGCTACATTGAGGCATAAAATGTGTTCAACAACTACATCATGGTTTACACAATTTACCGATTGTTTAGACGTTGCTGATCATCCAGTTGCTGGATATTCACCTCCAGGAATTCTTACTGAGTTACATTTACATCTTTGGGATTGTACCATTGATTACAGGTCTTTAATTCATTACAAATATATATTTGTGTATAAAAAAATCAACAATGATAATAATTAATAATAATTTTCTTTTTACAGACCATTATATTTACCATTGAAATCTGTTGTGACCCTTGGTAATTTTAGCGTGTCGAGTAATATTGCAGCTCAAACGAGTACTTCAACATTACGATTTATAGCTGAAGATATTGGATTATTTATATCAAATAAATTAGGAAAGGATGTTGATTTGAAAAGAGATTACGTGTGTGTAATGGATTTGGGTCTTTTCGAATTGTCATTGAGATTAAATGACAAAATGTGTGGTGGTGCACCTAGAGTTGATTTAAGAGCTAGCAACAATGTTTTACATGTACGCACCTGTTCAGATTCTGGACGTGCATTGACACAATTATTAACATATTTTGCCAATGACGGTGATTTAACGTATAATACAGAAAATACAGAAAATATAAGTGTATCTAATCAAAGGGATGAGGAAAGTTTACTCGGTGATGAGAAAATAAATACTTTGAGTAAAAGTCAAGAGGAAAGGGTTAACAGTTTAATGGAAGAAGCAATGGAAGAAACGGTTAAAGGTAAATTGTTTTTGATTTTTTTTTTTCAATATTTGTTATCTTATTCTTAGTTTTGTTTTTTCTATTCATTTTAAATATAATTATTGTCTTAAAGGTACAACGATAAGTACAGATAATGAACAATTACTGGTAAAGGAAACACAAGTAGAAGTATTTTTCTTTCCCGACGAACCACGTCCCGAGTCACATAATAATATTCCTGAAATATGTTCTAATTCGAAAGATCGTATTCCAACAATGTGTATAAGTGAAATGGAAGATGTGGATGAAGAATTTTGTATCTTAGGTGAAGAGGCAGGTGCTGGGATTTTGCCGAGAGACGGGGTACCAGAAATACGTTGGCTATCCGAAGAATCATTAAGGATCGTAGATAATCATTTTTCTATTCCACATGGTAAAACTGATTTGTTGAAAGCACCCAAACATTATCCTGCAGCTGTATTAAGATATACGCTTTGTGAAATGACATTGATATGGCATATGTATGGTGGAAAAGATTTTGATCAATCGGATGTAACATCAAAGAAACACGTTACCATTAATGACAATACTTTACGTACTCAAGGAAGGTAATAAATCAATAATTGTACATTCAATTTCATCTAATCATTAATAATACATTTGTTTATTTCTTTTTTATCTTCAGAAGTCGTTCTGCTGCTAGCGTAGGTTACGCAACGATTAATCAAAACGAAGTACGTTTTGGTAGCGTACCAAATTCACCACGTTTAAGAACCAGAGAATCAATCAATTGGAAAACATCCGGTGGTCCTAATCGTCAACACGACGTATTAATGGAATTACAATTAAACAAAGTTCGTTTCAGACACGAAGTATTTCCAGAGAATACTAAGGAAGCTTCAAGACAAGTTTTATTAGTCCATGAGATTGAAATTAGGGATAGATTGGCCTCTTCTCATATCAATAAGTTCTTATATCAGTATAGTAGTGCGGCTGTACCTAAAAAATCTCATGCCAATATGTTTACAATGAAGGCAGCTCATTTAAGACCAGATCCTAAACTTCCTACTCAAGAATGTTGTCTCAAGCTCAGTTTACTGCCACTCCGCCTAAATATTGATCAAGATAGTTTATTATTCTTGATTGAATTTTTTAACGAATTGGGAGGTGGATCCAATCAAAATTTGGATAATTCAACGACATGTAATAATTCTAAATCTTCTTCTGTATCGAAACAAGGAACACCTACACATCATCCACCTGTTATGAGCATAAATGATTCTACTACGATGCCTAATGTTCAAATTTCAACGAATACGTCGCAAAGTAATACGATAGATCAAAATTTGCTTATATTATTGGAAGATGAATTGACGATTAAAGAAAAAAACAAAACTAAACCAAAGACAACTCATGAAGTTCGCGATGATTGTCAACCGATATATTTTAGGTAATATATATATTTTTTTTTAATCAATTAAATGTTTATCGTATTAATTTGATTTTGTAATATTTAAGGACGGTGATATTTTCACCGGAAGTTCTCGTAAGATTGGATTATCATGGTAAACGTGTAGATTTGACTCACGGACCCTTAGCTGGACTATTATTGGGTCTTGCTCAATTGAGTTGTTCAGAATTAAGACTGAAACGATTGGCACATCGACATGGACTTTTGGGTTTTGATAAACTCGTAACATTTTTGTTATCCGAGTGGTCACAGGATATTAAAAAAAATCAACTACCCAGTTTACTTGGCGGAGTTGGTCCTATGCACTCGTTGGTACAACTGTGTACGTGTAATCTGTTAATTTGAAAACAAAATTAATCATAATATCTTAACTTAAAAATATTTCTCAACAGTTCAAGGTATTCGTGATCTATTTTGGTTACCAATAGAACAATATCAAAAAGATGGAAGAATTGTTCGAGGTTTGCAACGTGGTGCGAATAGTTTTACGACTTCTACGGCAATGGCGGCGTTGGAATTAACGTCAAGGCTGGTACATGCTTTACAGAGTACAGCTGAAACGGCATATGATATGGTCAGTCCTGGACCAAGTGTAAGACAAATATCGAAAGGACAAAAGGGACGTAGAAAAAAATATAATCAACCGCAGGATATTCGTGAAGGCATGGCCAATGCTTATATGCTTGTTAAAGAAGTATGCAAATTTGAATTTGATTTTTTACACGTTTGTGTACTACATTGTATGATACATTTAATACATTTAATTAAATTCTTATTCAATTGATTGATGTTTATAAATGTACAGGGACTTGGTGAAACGGCCAATCAATTGGTACGCGTTGCAAGTGAGGAACATGAACAAAAAGGTGTATCAGGAGCTGTAGGAGGTGTACTTAGACAAATACCACCGACAGTAGTAAAACCAATAATTCTTGCCACCGAAGCAACCAGTAATGTATTGGGTGGTATGCGTTCACAATTAGTTCCAGATGCTAGAAGAGAGGCAGCTCAAAAATGGCGGCAAGATATTCACGATGACAATTAACAATTTGTTTCTTCTCCCCTTCTCTCAATTTTTAATATAAATCGCTAATGAAAAACTCCTTTGTTACGCTATATAACAAATCTTACTCAAAACAACAACTAAAAAAATAGAATAAAATAAACAAATAAGCAAAAGAAAAGAAATAAGAAAACATTTCATCAACGTACTTGACTTATGTTAATAGATATCGATCCATGACGCTGAATTTTAAAAAAAAAAAAAAAAAACAGAAAAAGAAATTGCAAGACTTTCATATTCGTGTATGTATGTACATGTGTGTATCTTTGGTGAGCGTTTGTTTGTTTGTCTGCTGCTGCTGCTGCTGCTGCTGCTGTTGGAACGGATATTATGAATATCACATAAATGTGTCTCATTTTTAGCAAAGCATACCATTCAAATTATATTTACTTACAAATAAGAATAATTTATAATCTATCTCAACAAATGAGAGATTATTTTAAACGAAAACAAAATATATATATATATATATGTTTGTATTACAAAATTACATACGGAAAGTTATCATGCTAAATTGTTAATACGCGTAAAATAGATGCAATATTCGCTGAAAAGATAGATGATATATAAAGGGTGTCTCATAATTAACTGTACAAGCAAACAATGAATAATTCTACGTGAAAAACTTAATTGAAAATGTTAAATCAAATGTAATTCTGAAAATTATAAAACAATGTTTGATAAACATAAAAGAAATGATGCCATGAGATATACCAATAATGTTTATAAATGTATTAAAAAATATAAAATTAAGAGTTGCGTGAAATTGAATCAGGTGTACTCAAGATATTTTCAAATTTATTTTTATCAAACAAATTGTATATTCTAAATTTTCAATAGAGTTTTATAAATGTACAATTAACACCTGTTTACTTGTATCATCGGTTATTGAACATCCCGTATACATATATATGTATATGTATACGTATGTGTATTATATATATGTATATATATTTCAGTTTCACGCTAATTTTCTTGTACTTTATTATATTAACGTAATTTCTTATAATAATATGTATAATAAATTATGATATATATATATATATCAAACATACGCGAATATACGTGAATAGTTGTTGCACTCAACTGCTTTTAAGTGCGTATTTTTGTTCTAATATTGTGTATGTTTTATACGAATCTGTATCTAAACATTTTTATTAATAAAATGATCTATACTATTCACGGTTTCATTTCGTATAATAGTAAGATCTTATTTATGTAATTAAATAATTTTAATAAGATTTGGAAGAAATTGTTCTACGAATATTTGAATTCAAATTTATCTTTGTGCATACGATTTATATCAGTCAGTAATATGTATAAACAATTTATTAATATATTTATACATATATTATTATTCTTATAGAAATATTATTAAATTCATAAAGATTGTAAATATTTAAATAATTGAAAGATTTAACAAAAATATATGTAAAAGAAATATTTTTAAATATGTTTTTTTATCGACAGATGGTAACAAGATCGATACTTACCATCGGATGATACAAGAATATTGAATAATGCTTACTTCAAACGTATGGAGGGTAGAGGTAAGGAATATCATCTGTGTATATGAAAAGTGTCCGTCAAAATGCATTCAATTAGGGTGGCGCCACAGTAGCTTCAGGGTAAATTTTAAAGAAAGCGCCAAATATTATTAGAGTAGGATTGATAAATAAACAAGGAACACAAATTTCACAACACAAATTTTACCCATAATTGTTTTGTTATTCACATACTTTTTCATAAAATTAAATGATAAAAAATCAATAAACGTACTATTCACAGTTAACGAAATAAAATCACTCTAGCTACACGTTTTCTCATAATAATTCTTTATGATTATATTTACTACATTGTTTTGTACTACGCAAGTAGTTGAAATTTTCAACAATTAACTACTTTAGTCGCCAATAATATTAAATCTTTTAACTCGGCATACTTCAATTCGCTTACAATTGTTACATTCATACCATGCCTTTTGTCTACACCAGCGCCATTCTGGAAATTTTTTGAACTATTATTTATAACATACGCTGAACACTTTTTCAAATTTTCTCCCTGTATGAGATGATACTCCTTACCTGTACCCTCCATACTCAAACGGGATAGATTAAAATATTAAAATTAATTTCAAATAGTTTGACAATTTTAATTGTGTTATTGGATACGATTTGTTTACATAAATTTAAATATATATTTTCTTTTCTGATGATAATAAAAATTTGTTTATCATAAACGACTGAAGTAACATATTACATGTGTGACATTAATTTCATATTTCTGATTTTAAATCGAGAAAGATTTCAAAGAATTATAAGACAAATTAATTTTATGAATAACTTGATTAAGAATTAGTGTTGAGTCAAAAGAAATACTTTTTTGGCATGTGAAAATAAATTACGTAAATTTACAGGTGAGAATAAAGAAAATATTACAGTAATATTATTATTATAATAATAATAATTATTATTATTATTAAATGAAATATGTAATATATTGAAATTGTTGAAATATTTGAAATTGTTTTATTATCCTATGTTGATAAATACGTCGATTTTCTCACATTTGTATCGTCATTTTTACGGTTATTTATAGCACCATCTTTACGGTCATCCATAGCACCATTTTTACGGTCATCCGTACCGCCATTTATAAAATGTATTTCAATAGGCATCTTAATCATTCCATAATTATTTTTTGTAATTAATATTGAAAGCACAATTTTACAGTTATTTAAAGATTCATTTGTTTAAAAGTTTTCATTGTTAATATTTCTCTGTTATATGATTATCAATTTCAACAATTTCATAAGTATTATTATTTATGAATATTTAAAAATGTAAATTTAACCTTCTTATAATTAGAAATTATTGTATAATTATAATATACATCTAGGGAAATTTATTTAGGGTGAGAGGTGTGTGGTGAACATACACCCAGTTTAATCCTACTAATAAGATTTATTTAAAACAGGTATTAGAAAAAGTACAATATTAGTTTCACAATCTTACGGTTACCACTTAGATGAGCGACTGTATTCTTACAACTGATAACGACTTATAATACAACTGTGACTGTTGTTACTGTGACTACTGCTCTACTTCTACGACTGAGACTGCTCCTCTCTTATTTCTTTTCACGTCTTTCATATTAGAAATAACCTACACCCCTTTTGAAAGCGAAGAAGCTTACAAATCTTATTGACCAATAGCATAAGGATCCACCCCATAGTCCACCGACAGGTACAGCCTATGATTTTCGGTAGTGGGAACTATACATACAGAAACTTAATCTAGCACATCGAAAAGTTGCCCTTTTTAAAGTATCGCATATGTTTACACAGGTATCTGAAATTCTTCAAAGGGTCCTGACCCTGCACACATGGTTTTTTATTGCACCAATATATCCTGATAATCCTTAAGGGTTCGTTTATGGTTTTATGATCTTTTCTTTTAGTCTGAATAGAGTTTTCCTTTTCAATAAAATAAGATATACAGAAAGGACAGAATACTAATGTTTTTGTCTACCTCTGCTACACTTAAAACTCTCCTACATATACATATATATTATAGTCACTATAATAATATAAATTACTGTATAATTATAATATATATATTATAATTACTATAATAATATAAATTACCTAACGTAATAATATATAGTTACAACTATAATATACATTACTGTATAATTATAATATACATATACAGGGTGGGGCAATATCTCTGTCCAGTTAGAATATTGTTGTTGTTTATAACAATATGAAAAATTTTATATATGCAACTTACACGACATGATGAGGGGCATTTTTTGGCTTGAACGTTTTTAGCATGGGTGGAAGCATAGAGGAGATCTTAAGGTTATCTGCATTTTTTAAAATGAATATTATATTTTTTTTTAATGGGATGTGATGGCAAATATTGAGACTAATTCAACGAGCTATTATTCAAGGCCATGCGAGATCAAATGTGGTAGAAAATAAAGTTTCTTACATTACAGAAGATGTTCGAAGTGGTGATCGTTAACACCAATGCAAAGCTGTAATCTTTGTATTGCTGCATCGCGTACATGTCTTATCATTTCTAAACTTATGCTATTACATGTTGCAACTATTTTTTCTTTCATGTTTTCTGGTGTAATGGGTCCTTCTTGGTAAACCGTATTTTTCAATGCTCCCCACAGAAAAAAATCTAGTGGGGTTAAATCGGAAGAGCAAGCTGGCCAAGAAACTACTCCTCCACGTCCTATCTATTTATTTGGGTAAAGTTAATTCAGTTCATCTCTTACACTCTGCGCATAATGTGCTGGACATCCGTCGTGCTGTAACCACATCATTTGGCCAATGTTTAGTGGTACATTTTCTAATAAAGTCCCCAATTGATAGTAGCAACATTTAATAGCATAAGTTTAGAAATGATAAGACATGTACGCGATGCAGCAATACGAAGATAACAATTTTGCATTGGCTTTAACGGTCACCACTTCGAACATCTTCTGTAATGTAAGAAACTTTATTTTCTACCATATTTGATCTCGCATGACCTTGAATAATAGCTCGTTGAATTCGTCTCAACATTTTCCATCATATCCCATTAAAAAAAAATATAATATTCATTTAAAAAAATGCAGGTGACCTTGAAATCTCTTCTATGCCTCCACCCACGCAAAAAATGTTCAAGCCAAAAAATGCCCCTCATTATGCCGTGTAAGTTGCGCTTATAACATTTTTCATATTGTTAAAAACAACGACAATATTCTAATTGGACAGAGATATTGCCCCACACTATATATATATATATATAGATGTTTAAAAAGAATGTTTTGACAAGTTTGAAAAAGGAGCTCTTCAAAATTTAAAAAGGTGTGTAGGAGTAAAAGAAGAATCCCTAAAAGAGCAATCAACACCATCTGTTACCATCTGTATTGTGCTTTGAAAAGCTGTATTTCATTTATCAAAGATTCCTGAAAGTCCCTTTCTTCTTTATCCCATGTTCTTTTTACATGATTATTATTATTCTTGCTTTTACAACCATAAATACAAGCTCGGCACACGCCAGTCCGAAATTGATGTGTGTTGCGTAGAACTCTGTTGTCTTGGGTTATCTTTTAGAGAAAATAAGTCCACAACACAACCCTTAGCCACTTGTCATATTACCAATCCCAATTTACTAGGTTGATTTTGTTTTGAAGTTTTACATATGTGATCTGTTTTCTCATTGGTGAGTTGAATTTGAATTATTTCTGTTGACATTTTCATTTACTTAGTTCAATTAGGTCAATTTTCAAAACAAACATTTCTTCTTCTATTTCTTCTTCTTCTTCTTCTCATTCGTATCGTTCTTGACAGAACGGTTGTAGTCTTCATGAAAGTTTAGTGATGTGTGCTGATATTGCTCGTCTCACGATTTGTCGCCATCTTTCTTTATTGGTGGTATGTATACTAATTATATAACAAAAATATTAACTAATTAAATTGGGATTAGTGGTTCTTGATAATTGATAATAATTATTTGTTTTCTCTTTTCTTTCTTTTTTCTAAGGAAAGTTTATAAATATTTGGATTTTATTGATACTTATTTGTCGACAATTGTATCATTATTCTTCTATTGACAGTCAGGTATACTAAGATTTGTTGGAATGGCCTTTTTATGGGGTTTATCCTTCTAATCTTGTATTTGGTTGTCAGATTTTATTTACCAACAATAGTCAATTTTGTTCCATCCCATGAATTTAAAAATCTTTCAACATTTATTTTCAAATTATCCTCTTTTTTTTTCTCTCTTTCTTGCTACTGTGGTTCTCATCCTTCTGTGATGATTTGTTTGATCCCTTTTATACCATTGTTAAAACCTCAGACCTTTTCTTGCTTTATTGAATCTTTGTTATGCATTCTCAACACGAATTCATATAAATCATCCTAAAATTAACCATAAATGTTTATAAAGAAATTATGTAATTGATTTCTTTTTTATCAATAGATAATAACAAGTTATTACAAGTTAAATATATATGTATATATATATTTATATATATATATATATATATATATATATATATTTAGCATAAATAGTTTATTATTATATATTTTGTTATAATAATTATTCATGATATTTGTCTTTTAACTATAAATTTAAATGAATATATGTTTATTATTTGAAATACTACTATGGTAAATGAAGATTTATCTAATGGGTAAAAAATTTTAACTCACCATATAGTGATACTTCCATGCGGTAGATGTCAGTATTAACGCCAATTTCAAATAATTCGACAAACAACTACACAACTGTCATGACAATAAGATTTGTTTACGTGGTTTCTTGATTAGTATCATTAAAACTATTGCAGTAACGTGTGTCTGTAATCGTATTCGGTATAAAGAAATGTGTCCTTTTCTTGTTTCCTTTTTGACACCTAAAAACAAAAAATTATTTTTAACATAAACGACATTCAGATTATAACGAGTGATTTTTATTTCAATAGAAATAATAAGAAATCAAGTGAAATGTTACCTGTACAAAATTTATTCGCCATTTCTGATCTTGAAGAAGAAAAGAAAGAAATCAACAACTACGAGAATCAAATTGAAAATGATGACAAATATTACCAATATGAGGAAGAAGATTTAAACGAATTTGATGATAAATTAACAACGATAACAATAACTAGTAATATTTTACGAACAATACAACGTGAATTAGGTTTAATTCGATTATGTTGGCCGGAAAAGGATATCAGAGAAGACGTTTATTTATCAACATTACCTGACAGTTATTGTAACCTAAATGATAAAGAAAAATTATTATTATTGTATGCTGAAAATTTTCGAAGACAATTTCAGTTTAAATATAAGAAAAGGAAACCTATTTTATTGGCATGTGAAAATGAATGTGGCATACAGGTGAGAATAACGAATATTATTATTATTATTATTATTATTATTATTATTATTATTATTTAATGAAATATTTCACACATATACAATATAAACAAATATTTAACACATGATTTTTATGATAATATTAGTTATTGTTTTGATTCTTTTTCTTTTTTTTTTTAATATGGTATATATAATTATTTGTTAATGAATTTATTGATTTGAATATAATTAATGAATTATTTGAATTTGATATAATTTCAAATTGGTTAATTAAAAGTATTTCGTTTGACTAATACCTCCGTCGCCATCTTTGATACCATTTTTAATGTAAATTCAACACTTACCTTTATATCCAAGTGCATCTTCAATTGTTTCATAATGTTGTCATTTAATATTAAAAATATAAATGGCAAAATTTATTTAAAGATTATTTGTTACAAAATTTTTAATCTTTAGTGCTTTTTTTTTAATTATTATTATTATTATGAAAAATAGAAATAATTTCTATCACATTATTGATCAAACTTTAACGGACAAAATGAATCATCATATGAAAAGTAATTTATATACATATTCAGAATGAAATAATTGAAATTGTTTAATATGAATTGCAAAATTTGATGATGACTCGAAATATTAATAATTATTTAACAAATAATATTTGTTTACTTAATATGAAAAAACCAATTTTATTGAGGTTATAATTACTTAATTACTAAGAAAGAAAAAAAATGGAGGGAAAAAGGTGGAAAGTTGGTTGTAACAAATGAAATTAATTTGTGTATTAAAAACTCAGATGTTGGTTTTTTTTTTTAATTTTTTTTTTTTTTATTATTATTATTAATAATTATTATTATTAATTATTTCTTTTGATAAATATTTTTCCTTTACGCTGTAAAAGGCATTCATTCTTCGATATAAAAATTAAATCACGCGTTTACAAATAAAAATTATTATTATTACTATTATTATTATTATTATTATTATTATTATTATTATTATTATTATTATTATACACTATGTATTATTAATATTATTTATTTTTTTTTTTCATATACATTTGAGAAGATCCGTTTATCATTTGAAAAGGCATACCCACGAACATTTGTGTGTTTCTTTTATTTTAAACATATTATACACACTTATGTTCACACACACAGGACACATACATACATATACATATATATATATATCTATAATCATATGTATATATGTGTTTACAGTATTTTTTTTTTTTTTTGAGGAATGTTTATTTTTACAAACTATTTAATCTTTCATTTTACTGTATTTTCTTTTTATTCCTCTATCTCACATTAATACATATACATACATATATTCACACACACTTATATACAAATCTTTGTAATTGAACTAATCGGAGGATATTTTTTGTATAACCTTAAACAGTTTTTATTTTATTTTATTTTATTTTATTTTATTTTATTTTGTTTTGTATTGTTCATTTAATTTGTTTAAATAGGAATCTGTCTTTTTGTTATTATTATTATTTAGTTTTTGTTTGTTTATAATAACATTACACTTTAATTACACAACCCTTTTTTCAATTCTACTATCTAAATAATAAAAATAAATTTTTCCTATGCACATTTTATAATAAAAACATGCTCTTGGTTTATTTTTATTGTTTTTGTTTATATATTAAACAACGTGTTCTTTTCTCAATGTATTTTTTCACTTCACATTTATACATTGGCATACACTTTTCATCATTTTATTTTCTTTGTTTAAATGTTCATCATTTTATTTTATTTTATTTTATTTTATTTATTTATTTATTTATTTATTTATTTTAGTTTAGTCTGTTTAAAAAGAGTATATTTATATATATATGGTCGCAGTCTTATAACAATAACACTATTGTTTTTTGAACATTTTATTGTGTCTTTTTTTTTTTTACTCTTTTAATTTTATTTTTTAAACTATTTATTAATATTATTTTTCTTGTTGTTGTTGTTTAATGTTTTAACTTTGGTTTAACAATTGTTTCGCATTTATTCACAAATTTGACTATTTTGAACGATTATATTGTAATATATTTATCATCTATATATATGTATATATATATTTTTGGGTATGAATGTACAAGATTTGTTCTTATATATATATATATATGTATGTATATATATATATATGCTATCTTATGTACTTTTTTTTTAAATTATTTTTCATTCGAGTACTTAAAAATTATTTTATTTTTTTTTTTGTATACATATATATATTTACATTAACGAGAGTATTTACTAATTATTAATTAATATATTATTATTCAATTATCGTTTAATAATATTAATTTATTAATTAATACAATTATTCTTTTATCGATGAGATTGAAGAGAGATCATTTTTGTTTTAATAATTTAATTATTTATATCACTGAAATTAATTTCGAAATATATATATATATATATATATATATATATATATATATATATATTTGTTTAATTAATTAATTATTATTCTATTTAATTTAATTTTTACTCGTATCGATAATAAATTAAATAATAACACGTTGAATGTTGTCATATTAATTGTAATAGAATTTTTTTCCTTTTTTTTTTTTTTCAATTCATATGTCAAATATTTATATTTGAAAAATTATATATAATAAATTATATATATATTAATATTAAAAAAAAAAAAATTGAAATTTATTAATTATTGTTAAAATAAAGATTTTTTTAATATTTTAACAATTATAAGATCCCTGAGCCTAAATAAACATTTTTATATAATTTTGACAAAAATTTCAATTTGTTTTATACGAAAAATCTTTTTTTCTTTTTTTTTTGAAAAACATTGCAACGAATTTTTATTGCATTTTTTTTTTTTTATATAAAAAATTTCAAATATGTTGTTTCAATTTTTTTTTTGTATACAGTATTACATAAACACATTTTTAATTAACTTTTAAATTCGTTTGAAAGAAAAATTTGTTTTTGGAAAAACATTGCAATGCAATTTTCATTGCATTTATTTTTTTTTATTTTTTTTATACATACAACATTTCGAATACTTTTAATAATAGTTTTTTTTACACACAACGTGTTAAAAAAAACACACACACACAAACACACATAGAAACCAAAAATCATTGATTTAAATTAAAATTAAAAAAAAAAAAAAACAAAAAAATAAAAAAGAAAAAATAAAAAGTAAAATAAAAAACATAAATGAGCTTATGTTTGAATTTGTTATTTTTTTTTTTTTTTTTTTACAGAAATTTGTATCGGTCAGTATCAAGAGAAGTTCATTACCATATGCTGAATTAAATGATTGGCAAGGATGTGCACAATTTGTATCCGATTATATTGTTTATGAGCCACATAACAACGACAATGATCTCGTATTGGTAAGTAACGATAATATTAATACCAATTTATAATATTAGTATAATAATAATAATTTAAATTCAAATTCAAATAAATAATAATAATAATATAACTGAAAATTTTTTTTTTTTTTTTTATCTTCAATCGAACGAAATTCCTGAATCAAATATTTATTTTTAATTATTGTTATTATACAATAAATAAAAAAACATAGTCACAGTCAGACAGACTATTGTTATTATTTGATTTACGAGGAATTTGATTCGTTAAAATTGAAAATATTTGATGTTTTCAGCCAATTTTTATTTTTTTTTTTTTTATTCTGGCATAGAATATATTTTTTTTTTTTCATTTGAATCGAAAAAATGAAAATAATATGATAATTATAAAATTATTTTTAACAAATATAAATAATGTGGGTAGAGTTGGTTTTTCATTGAAATTAATTTTTCAAATAAAATCTAAATTTAAAAGATCAATTATTATTATTATCGTCAAATTAATTGTAATTGTCTTTCTTTTTTTTTTTTTATTTAAATTTTCAAAAATTTTTTTTCGTTTTGGTTTTATTCCTTTATTTTTTTTTGTTTTGTTTTCTAATTTTCTACCCTTTTTTTCTAATTTTCAAATAATAATACAACGTGATTAATAAAAATCGATTATTAATCAAACTAAAG
>NW_015149034.1:636199-650592 GCF_001465965.1 Polistes dominula | reverse complement strand
ATCTTTTCATCCCTTTTTCTAGGAATCCTCTCTATTATATTTTGTTAATTCCTTTAAACCGCATAAATTGGTAACTAAGGTAAAAAAAAAAAAAAAAATAATGATGTACAATTATTGAAATTCCATAGAAGTACAATTAAGCTAATTATGAACAAAATCAACGACCTTACATTTTTTTCATTGTCCGCGTCACGTGAAATGCTCCATATATTGTATTTATTATTATTATTATTATTATTATATAAAACATTAACAAATATCTCGTAAACTATTGACACTTCGATGACCTTAACTTAAAAATAAACAAAAGTTTGAAATAAAAATTTTAAAAACGCCCAACTTATATAATAACTAAATTAGGAAATAAATACCAATCGTTTATTTAATTTCGCTAAGGGGAAATTTAACAAGGAATCCCTGTAGCAGACGCTAGGCACAGTCTTTTGAGTAGAGTGTTTAATAATCCTCTACGCTAGATAATTGCACATTTACTTGAATTGTATCCCAAAAAATGCAGTAAAAAGGAAGCACGCATACATTACTTCGGGTTGGCCGGCATGTCTGATTTTCCTCACAGTTTATTGGTCAGCCTTCTAGGCATCCGTCTATTAGTTTTTGTATGAGAATGTACATCAAGAAGCACGACACGTTATTCCACTTGTTCTGGTCCTGAAATTTGCCTGCAGATGCACCCGCTGTATGCATTTTCCAAAAAAGTAAGATTATAGAAAGTTGACATTTGTTGTGCCATATAATTTTTTCCTTTATGATTTTTTTTCTATTGTTAGTTAACAAAAAAATTATTACCCGTACCCCGTTACAAGCAATCACCCTGTATATATTAAATAGATTAAATATATTTAAGGATATATTATTATTAATATTATTTATTTATTAATATTTAATTTATTATATATTATATTATAATAATATTATAATAATATCAGGACCAGGGCAAGTGCGATGACGTGCATGCTTCTTGACGTACATTCCCATACAAAACTAATAGACGGATGCCTAGAAGGCTGACCAATGAACTGTGAGGAAAATCAGACATGCCGGCCAGCCCAAAAAAATGTCCACACAGTCAACCACTTCACAAAATATATATATATATATATATATATATATATATATTATAATAATATTAATATATTATTATTATTATATATTATTATTTTATTTTAAATATTATTATATATTATAATACATATATTATATATCCATAAATATAATTAATTTAATATATATATAGTTCAACACGTGGTTGAATATAACGCTAGTATTACAATGATTTGTTAATTGATATATTTTTATAATAAAAGTATACATGTATAGATGCATATAAATGAACATATTAAAAATGAAAATGAAAAACTCTCGTAAGGTGGGATAAAAGAATAAGTTGAAAGAAAAAACTATTATTAATAATTCACATATGGATTCTGAAAGTGAATTTTATTTTGGATAATGATAATAATCAGGACAAGGAGCTTGATGACGAGTTTAACTTTATGAGAGAATTTTAGAGAATTTTGAACTTTAGAGAAACGGAAATTCTATTTCATTCATATTTATTTAAACTTCAAATTGAAGAATTATTAGCTAAAATTAAATTTAAAAATAAATATAAACATCTGTTCGATGCTTGATTCATTAAATTTAAAACAAACATTGAATCATTGCAAAAAACTGATGAATTGAAGTTCGCAGATGGAAATCTATATAAAAAAAATGACATTTCAATATTCTTATATTAAATGTACCAAAAGATATAAGAGGCACATTTAAATTTGTAAAACCATTATCAATTGATATTATCGGTTCATGTACCAATCATTTGTTTTTTTTACAAAACTATAATAATTAAATAATTTTATTGGAAAAATATAATAATTAAATTCATACTGTAACAATTTAATTGTTACAAACAAAACACATTGACTCATAAAAGTAATATTAAATATTAATTTAGTTAAAATAATTTCAAGAACGAAATTAAGAAGTACTATATAATCAATCTAAAATTTGACTTAAGTTTTTAACATACTAAAGACAAGAATGTATACTTTTATATTGATGATTTAAATATATTAAAATAATGAAAAGAGAACATAAATTACAATTTTACTAATTTAATATTATTTATCAGTTATCAGTCTCTATGCAATCTAATTGCAGTTGTCTTTAGTTATTTTCACCTTCTTAAAGTTTTTATTTTTTTCGTCAGGCAAAGCATAAAGTTCTTCATCTTTAACTGTCGGCCATTTTCAGCATTTTGATCCTTTCTTCCTACACCGTACTAATCATCAGAAAATGGAAGAATTTTACCAGGATAGACTTCGTTATTCCATGTTATAAGGATATGGTTACCAACTTTAAAAAATTTTATGAGAGAATGAAAACTTAGGAAAAAAATATAAAAATATGCTATGATTATTAAATAAAAAAAATGCTTACCTTTTGATAACATTACATGAGGAAATGGCGTTAAAAAATGTAATATTTAAAAAACTTATTGTCAAATTGATTTTAAGAAAACATTCTTTCACCAATTGTCCACTCTAAAGTATGTTCTCAAGAGCAATGTTGCCAACTACAAAAATATTACTGTATTACTTCAAACATGTATATTTTGAACTCAAGATTATTCGTCAAGAAATATATAGCCATTTTTCCAAAAAAAAAATCGTAAAAAAAGTGTTTTTTTCGAGATTCTAAAGGTATATACCTCCCTAAAGATGATAAATTAGATTATGTTATTGATAAACGTAATCAAGCTATTAGTATATTTATGATGGATACATGAAAAATTCGAGAATGATGCGCATTCATGGTACTTTTCGTTTAGAATGGCCGCGTCCGCCATCGATGAAATTTTCTACCAAGGTGTGACGTAGAACGTTCTTTTTTTCCTTTGCCACGTGGCTTTGGCAGGTCGAACGTTGGTTAACGTACCTAGCGAGGAGCCCCAAGGAGGCTTTAGTTTTTATTCAATTAATATTTAAATTTATGGTTTAATTTTTATTTAAAGACTAGGGGTGCCCCGGCCACACGTTGCTGTGGCTAATAAATATATAGATGGATCTGAATTTACGCACATAACATTTGTCTTCTTTTTCTCTTTTTTCTTAATATCGAACTAACTGCACATGAGCCGTAACATAAGATCACCACTTACTTCACATCATATAATTTTACATTGTCTGAATATAGGCACATAACATTTGTCTTTTTTTTTCTCTTTTTTCTTAATATCCTTTTAAAGGAAAAATAATTATGGTGGGTCAGCCTTATCACTCAGGGGTATAAGAAATACACGATAAACTATTGTCATACCTACCGAATATACACAAAAAATTTCATATAAATCGGTCAAGTCGTTTCGGAGAATAAAAATAACAAACACTGTGACAGGGGAATTTTATAGAGATAAGAAGATATATAATTGACTTTTAAATGAAAAAATTTATACATAAATAAACTTAAAAATACAAAAATTGTTAAAATCAACATTACTATATTATTATATATAACATAATATAATAATTATATATATAATATAGTAATTGTATATATATATATATAATAATATAGTAATATACATAATATATAATATGAGGGATCGTATCGTCAATGAATGCAAGAAAATAACATCAGATACAATAAAAAACGTTAATGAGTCATTAATTTCTCGATTCAGAAAGTGTTCTGATGCAAATGGCTGCCACATTGAACCTCTTTTGTAAATAGACATAAAAATTAAAATATCTCCTAAAGTAATAATTTTTTTACATAAATAGGTTAATACTTTTTTGTAAATAATATGAAAAAGCATCAGATGATGCAATAAAAAATATATGATTCCGTTTAAAAAAACATTAATGACCCTCATATGTCCTTTACACGTCCACCTACAAAAAAAAAAAAGTACCATCAGTATGAACCCCTTTCAAAGCCATACAACTCCATGTGAAACATGTAAAATGTGGTGACCCACCCTGTATATAATAAATATATATTGTAATATATATAGTAATATTTATAGTATATATATATATATATATATATATATATATACTAATATATATAGTAATATATATAATCATATATATAGTAATTATATATAATATAATAATATAATATAATATAAGAATGGAGGGCAAGCAGATACTGGATAAAAGAGGATGAGAAGATTATGTGCAGATTGTGTGGGACAGAGAAAGAGACAGGAATGCATGTGATGAGGAAATGTAACTATTCGAAAACGGAAGAGAAGAGAGAAGTGTTGATGAAAGAGGAAGGAAAGGGAATGGAATGGATGAAAGAATTATGTAGAAGGAAAGAGCGGTGTAAAGAGGAGCTAGTAGTAAGAAGACGTTAATAAAGGTGTATAGGTGAGAGACTTAATTAGACTTTAAATATTTCTTCTTTTTCGTATGATTAACAATATAATACAATATTACAAACCAAAATCTGTTATTATTGTAATATTTATTTTTGCTGCGTTTTTCTTTTAATAAAGCGCATCATTAGTTAACTCGTGATCAGTCAGTAACGTTCGGTCACAGAAACACGAGTTAACTCGGAACCGGTTATTGAAACCCCTGTTGTTTTCAAATTCAATTGAAAATTTTTCTGTGTAACACAAAGAAATGGTTTTTTTCTTCTTTAAAAACACCCTTTTTAACTTTTTATACTCCGTTGTCTTACCATATGGGACATCGTGATTCTACGTATTCTTGGTTTCTGCTGCCATGTGACCTCGGAGTTCTGCTACCTAGTGTCGAAAGTCGTGCGAAATGCAAGGGATTAAAATAGCCCTTTCAAATATTATTAATTTTATACCTACGTGGTAAAACTGTTCTTTTATTAGAAAAGTAATGTTCACCGTGTAAAAGTAAAAAAATATGAAACTTAACTGATGATCAATGAAACAATTCTCTATGATGGTCAATCAAATGATGCACCATATTGTAGTTTTAGTATATAACATATTTTTTTTATGGAAAATTTTGTAATTGACAATGACACCCGTCAAATTTAACAAACTATAGGAAAAGAAAAATATAAATCAACACAAAACGTACATTTTCTTGTTGACAAGCGAAACCCCTAAAACCCCTAAAAAATAAAATTAAAATAAAATGTTTAAAAACAATTAAATCAAAGAGAAGTCGCATTGCATTCAAAACTAAAAAATCCAATCCCTCAATCCTCAAAAATAAAATTCAAATAAAATCCTTAACAAAAAACTAAAACTACAGACAAGCCACAATACATTGAAAGTTAAAAAAAAACCCATCCCCTAAATCCCCAAAAAATAAAATTAAAATAAAATGTTTAAAAACAATTAAAATCAAAATTGAATAATACTAAGAAACCCACCCTCTAAACCCCTCCAAAGTAAAATTCAAATAAAATCCTTAACAAAAAACTAAAACTACAGACAAGCCGCAATACATTGAAAGTTAAAAAAAACCCATCCCCTAAATCCCCAAAAAATAAAATTAAAATAAAATGTTTAAAAACAATTAAAATCAAAATTGAATAATGCTAAGAAACCCACCCTCTAAACCCCTCCAAAGTAAAATTCAAATAAAATCCTTAACAAAAAACTAAAACTACAGACAAGCCGCAATACAATGAAAGTTAAAAAACCCACCCCCTAAATCCTCACAAATTAAAATTGCAATAAAATGTTTTAAAAAAAAGGTAATAAAAACATATAAAATACAATATAAACGTTATAAGGATGAAAATAAAGGTATAGTAGGTGTTCTAACAGTGTTTCTTTGTTAAAAGACACGATAACGTGTAACCCGATAATTTATAAGAGAAAAAGAGAGAAAGAGAGAGAGAGAGAGAGAAAGAGAGAGAGAGAGAGAGAGAGAGAGAGAGAGATGGGGAAGTTGCAGTATAAAGTTCCGTACGTAAAAGCGAGTAACCGTGTGCATATTATACGCGCGAGCACGTATCCACGCGCGACCAAGTAAGAGCCCTTCGTATAGTGTACTCTATCTCTCCCTTTCTCCCTTCTTTCCCTTTCCCACCCTCCTTTCCTTACCCTCTCTCTCCCTCTCTCTCTCACTCGCACTGTAACTCTCTCTGTTACGCTGTATCTTTCTTTCTTTCTTTCTAAGGGTAATATGTAACTTTATGTCTTTCTCTTATACACATACATACACATACACACTTTTCATGTATTTCTCGTTTCCCATATGCTCTACTGTGCTGCGTAATGACGAGCAAGCGAACGAATGAACAAATGAAGGATCGACGAGACGGAAGAACGCTCAAATTTCCCGCGTGAACGTACACGACTAGTTGCTAGCTTTAAAATGTACAAACTGAGAGACTTACAGAAAGGGTTGAAAGAAATTATTGAAAATATTATTCAATGATTAAAATATTAATTTATAATAATAAAACATCATATATATTAAATTTATCAACAAAGTATTTGGTATAACTTTACGTTTACTGTATAAATTCTGAGACAAAAATGGTTTACTTAGTTAGGTGTTTTCTTTGAAACACCAAAAATGAGAGAATATCAAGATTTACGTAGATCATTTTAGGTTAGGTTTAAAATATTAATTATAAGAAATTGTTATTAGAGAAAATATTATTATAAGAATAAATCGTGAAATATTTTTTTTTTTTTTTCTACAGTTCGTCACCTATCAATATGAGAGTGAATTCATTTGGTCGCTAGATTGCGCTCCGTTTGAAATATTTGAAATAATAATTGAAATCAAATATATATATATATATATACTTGAAAATTAAATAATTATTATGAATAAAAATTGAAGAAAAAAAAAAAAAAGGTTTAAAGGTAAATAGAGGTAGAAAGAAAAGAATAAAAAAAAATAAAGAAAGAAATAAAAGTTNAAATAGAGGTAGAAAGAAAAGAATAAAAAAAAATAAAGAAAGAAATAAAAGTTTGTTCAACGAACTGTAGGATGTATTTTTACTAGAACATTCGGTTTATTCCGGAAGTATAAGATTGTCCCGAGCAGCGTCATCTACTTTGTGTCCTCTCTTAAGATTTCCGGCCATGATCCCTTTTAGTGGATGAACATGTGCTCGTCTCTTTTTCCCTGGGCATGCAATCCTAAGTAAAAAGACAACGACATTTTGACTCGGGTTCGCAGAGTTTCTCATTTCTTTCCTATTTTTCTTTTCATTTTTTTTTTTTTGTTCTCTTCCTTTTATTTTATTTTCTATCTTACGCCCACGGATTTTTTTTTTCTTTTTCTTTTTTTTGAACTCGTAGAACGATCCTGTGTCACGAACAAGTCTCTCGTTCCATCTTATCGATTTTTTTTTTTTTGCCCGTACGAAAAACAACGATACGAACAAACGTTGAATTCTGACCAATGACCTTTTTTTTTTTTTTTTTTCTTTTTGGCTTTAATATTGTCCAAAAATATATCATGTGTCGCGTATAAACTAATAGTAAAAATATAATTATATTATATTAATTTAAATTTTGAACAGGTGAATTTTTACAAAAATTTCTGTCAGGCCACGTGCGTGTACTTTACTTAGGGTTCCTGTAGGAGGGATGCGCCATGTTCATTGCTGGAGGACCGGAACTCGATTTTGCGCGCGAATGATTCAGACATTGAAATAATAATTATGAAATAATGAATTGCATCAAATACAGAAAAAAAAAATGAACTATATTTAATGATAATTAAAAATTTATATTAAAATAGAATAGGTTAGACGAAAAAAATTATTATAAATTCAAGCGGTCCCCCAAAATTTTCAGCCAATGGCACATGAGCTGAATATGAATGGCGCATCCCTCCTACAGGATCCCTATACTTTGCCGTCTTTACACGTTCTCACGTGAGAATTCAACTGTTTATGCCCACTTAAAATGAAATTTTAGGTTAGGATGCAAAATTGATCTTCATTTTCACACACACAAAAAAAAAGGAATTATACTCAGAAGAACCTAACATTTGTAAATATTGTAAATTATATTATTTATAAATTATTAATTATTGTAATTATAAGAATTAAATGAAAATGATGGAATAATAAAATCAAATTTAATAAAATCAAAAAAATATCTGTGAATATTTTTATTAATTTTCGTACCCTTGCAATTGGAATATTCTGTCTGGTTGACTGTGAAAGAAAAAATTGACAAAGATGTCACAATTATTATTTAAAATAAGAAATGTTTACGCATATATGAAATACATGGTCATGTATTTAGAGAGAGAGAGAGAGAGACAGAGAGAGACAGACAGACAGAGACAGATATAGATATATAGGTAAAATGAATCCAATTAACGTTAATCGCTTAGAAATTCTATTGTATGGAATAATTCTACGTTTATGCGAGAACCAAACCCATGTTCATAGATTCATAGAACTGTAACAAATTATTATTGGTCAAATCTAATGAACTATTGAATAATAAAAAAAAATGTATTCAAAGTTATAAAAAATATTGTAAATAAATAAATAAAATTGTTAGCATCGTTAGGAATAAATTTTCTTTTATTTTTATTTCATTCAAATCTAAAACCAATGATGCAAGCCTCGTTGGTGTATAAGTTTAGTTCACACAAAAGAAGAAAAAAAAAAAAATGGAAGAAATAGAAAAATGAGAATTCAATTATTGAACAAACAATCCCATGAGAGTACGAATAAAAATTATTATTAAAAATAATTAATGTGATTAATGAAAAAATGTGAACAAAATGTTAAAAAAAAATAAAATAAAATAAAACAAGAAAATAAATTAAAAAAAAAAAAAACAGAAAAACGACGTTCTACTCGAAGCACCTAAAAAAAAGGCTACTTTCGCGAATTTTTTCCAAAAAAACTATAAAAGATACCGATATACAAGTTGTTGGGTTTGTTAAATTGAGTCTTAAACTATAGAAATGAATTTTTGTTTTTTCATTTTAATTAATTTTTTATTGCAAAAACAGTAGTTTAAAAAAACACCTTAAAACTCTAGTGCTTTGGTAGCTCCATCAGAACTTGAGAATTGCTTACCTGAAACATAAAAGTAAAATGGTTTTATATTCTGTATGACTTCAGCTACAAAGTGACAGTAATATATGAAATTTTTATCAATAAATAAAAAGATGGTGGACGAATTACAAAAAAACGTTAAAATGACCTTTTTTTCGTTGTTTTTGACTAAAAATAAATAGTAAAAATTAAAATTAAGAAAAGATTTACTGTCACTTTGTTACAGCTCATGTGTAGAATATGTGGATTAAATTTTATAAGAATCGGTTTACTGGTTCGTTAGATACGATGGAGCTAGTATTTCAAAACGTAGTTTCGAGAAAAACGCGTTTAAAGTTTTTTTTACTTAAAATCGTGAAAAATTCTTACCTAAACTTAAACTGCGATACCTGGACCGTACAATAGACCTTCTTCTTATTCATATTCTTCAATTTCTTCCAATCTTGCCTTCTTCCACTTTGATCTGGCATTTTTTGAGCACTCAGAGCTTCGACGTTTCGCAGATTCGATACGTCGATCGTCGCGTCTTTTAGCAAAGTCGATCGCTCCTGGCCCATTTCATGCCCATCGTTTCCTTCATCTTCATCACTGTTCGGAATCCTTCGTTGAAGATACATGCCGAAACTTTGCACGCAATTTCAACAACTTTTTTGCCGTTAAACATGTGTTTAGGTGCCATGTGCCTTAGATTTGAGGTACTTTCACCAGTCGATGGAACACTTAGAATGCTTCGGCTTGGCATCAATCGAAATTTTGTGGTAGTATCCTGCCCAAATCTCGTTACGCATATCCTATGAAGAATTCAAATTTCTTCTGACTGCTAAACCGTAGATCTCTGAGAGTGCTTTCATCAATTTGATTGTAAATTTTTAGTTTTTACTTCAGGAATTTTTTTCACAACAGTCATTTTTCTCTTCACTACTGTTTTTGCTACAGTTCTTATTTTTTTTTTTTTTTGCGGTTCGGCGTTTTTCTTTTAAATTTTCTTCTTTTGTATGAGAGCTTTTCTTGCCTTATTAGCGCGCTTAAAAATATGTTTTGTCACATGCAAAATACACTTCAACTTTTTAACAATGAAATCTTCACCGTATGGATGATAATAAAGCAGCATTTTAAAAGTCTTGGAGTCTCCGTTGCCGATATAAGAACCGTGCGCGCCGAACGCTGAGGAGATCGGTCCGAGATAGTAACGTTCAGGCAGCAAAATTCAAGCATGCACAATGTGCCAAAGGACTCGAAAGTTCTTATAGAGAAGCCTACGTGTACCACACACACATACACAGTTTTTACTACCCATCAACAATTTGTCATTTTGGGTTCATGTTTTCTGTATATGTGAATTCAAATGTAATAATTATTCGACGATTAACAATTACTGTATATAACCTCAAAGACAATGATGTAATTGTGTATAACTTTCAACAAAAAAAGTTCGAACCAAAAAAATTGTCCATAAAAAGGTTAGCGAGAATATTAAAAAAAAAAAAAAATGACGAAATATATTTTTCTATTGCATCAGCATTGACCCATCGGCTTCGTCTATTGACTGGATCTAATCCTTATTGTCCGTGAAATATTACACATTTTTTATCCTACACCTACACGGCCCGAAGGTTTTAGAAGAGAATTTACCACACACACACAAATACACAGATCTTACACTCATCAACTCTTTGTCGATTTGAATTCATGTTTTCTGTATATGTGAATTCACATGACTGTATAATGTCTTTATGTATCTGTGCGTTGTTCTCTCCTATTGTAATGTATCCTATTTTTCTAATTCTTCCCGCCTATACAACAATATGTCGAAAAATATTAAATAAGCAGAATGAGTGGAGAAGAGGAGAATGGAAAGTACTAAAGAAAAGAATTTCAACAAGATGGTGGATGACAAAACGCGAGAAAAGAATTTCGACAAGATGGCGGATGACAAAACGCGAGAAAAGAACAATGAAAGCTGTACTTTCTTACGCGAATTTAACCTCTCCTTTTACGTTAATTATTACACGTTTCTCGAAATCAAATTATAGTGATATTTGAATTTTTATCTTGAAATTCATCAAATATTTATCCAGTCAAAAGTAAAATAATTAACAATTACTGTATATAACCTCCAGATTAATTATGTAATTGTGTAATAACTCTCAATGAATATATACATACATCGAAAAGGTTATGTATTACTCTACCCTACAAGTTCATATTACTTCACACGTATTTCATTCAGTTATAAAATTCCACTTTTACTCTCACTCTCACTCTCTTTCTTTTCATCTCTTTTTAATCTTTTCAAGTTGTAGTGTCTTCTTTACAAGTACTACCAACAGTATAACATATATTTATCTATACCACGTTTACTTTTTTACTTTCTCTCGTACCTAACTTTTATTACGTTAGAAAGAGTTATGAATGAAAAGGAAAAATAGTTTAATATTGTGAGAGATGAGGTGTGGAATTCTTCTTCTCTATCTCTCTCTCTCTCTCTCTCTCTTTCCCTCTCTTTCTTCACTTATTTTTTTATCTCGTTTACATTCAGTTTCTTTTTCATTTTCCAATTTGAATTTCTTTTCGCACATCTTAGAAAAACCTGTTTTTATATACCTTTCTACTTGATCTCTAGTTTCTGTCTCTTTCTCACACGCCATTACTTTTTCCTTGGTGAAAAAAAGGGAGGGGCCACGTTAATAGGAAACATGTGATGCACGACGTGGACCTGCGAAATGAGAAATCGAATATTTGAGCACTCATTTGCCAATACATCTTCTCTCGATTTTTAGCTCAGTTTTCTGACATTTTTTTTTTTTTTTTTATATAAAAATAATAAATAATTAAAAAAAAAAAGAAACAAGTTGAAAAAAAGTAAACGGTACAGTAAAATAAATTATTATTATTTTTTTTATCCATTTGGAGGGAAAATTTCAGGCAAAAATACGCGGAATTCCCATTGGAATTTAGAAAACCATTCCGATTCCGGTGGACTTATCGAACCGCCGACTAGACTCAGGCAAACTTATTTTATTACTAATTTTCCGATGTGTACGATAATTTTACGCCCCTGTGTCGATCAGACAAACAAAAGTCTCTGGGATAACTGGGTGGCGACGACAGTGGCAGCAACGATGACGACCACCACACCAAGTACGATACTTAAAAAGAATGATCATAAATTTTACGTCTATTACTACTCGCTATTATAGAAATCAACTATTTTTGTTAGGTAGAAGGGGTGGGGTGGGGGGAGGGGAAGGGGGACTTAATGTTTGATGATAATATTCCTCATTGGTTTGTATTATTGTTTTAATAAAAATGAAGATTTCTTAAATATATTAGAATGGTGTGTATACTTTTTCTCTGCTCGAGGTAAGCGGAAAGCGGCAACTTCTTTTTGCAGGAATGATAAAAAAGGATGATGATGATGATTGATTGATTGAGGGTTGTGAAAGGTTTAGGTTTTAGCTTCCTGCCCGATGTAAAAATCTAGAACAAGCTTAAAGAGTTTCGATGAGTCGCCTAGCGAGTCGCAACCGGAAAAAAGCAGTCTAGTTTGCTTAGAGAAGAAGAAGAAGAAGATTCTTTATTTCATCGTTTTTTTTTTTTTTTGTCACCGTTTACCGAATATTTTCAATGTATAATAAACGTCCATATTCTTTGTCCTGTTTGTGTGCACATTCCATAAAGAATTTAGGTACATCAGTACGGAAATTCAATTCACAAAAATCATTTTGTGGTCCTAAGTGATGTGTTAACCTTTTAAAATTTCAAAAATTTCCACTTTAATTTAGTCCTCGATTGTCAGATTTCTTTATCGCTATATGGCGTATAGAAGATTTATTATTATTATTTATTATTATTATTATTATTTATTTCTTCGGGTTATAATAAGGATAAAAGAAACTTTTGGTCACGTGTTTACGATTAGTTTGTATTCTAACAAAATTGATTGACAATTTTTTACATCTTTTTGATTTTGTCAAAGGACAAAGTTAAGAAGGGTCGTATTTCTTTCTTTTATGATTTTCTTTTTTGTACGATGCTTTTATATCCAAACGTTTGAGCTTTACTGAGGTTTTTGTTGTAGTAATATTATTATTATTATTATTTTTTTTTTTTAAAGAATATTCACACCATTGTTATATCTTGGTTGTACGAATTTTGAAATATAAATAACATTATATTATATATAAAATATAAATCCAATGACAAATAAATATTATATAAATAAAATTATATATTATTAATATTATATAAATATATTTAATATTATATAATTATAATATTTAATATATCTAATATTATATAATATAAAATTAATTATATTACATAAATGAAATTAAAATATATAATTTTTTTTTTTTTTACGTGAGGTCGTTGACCCGGGTGTTCAGTCTCTGGACCATTGTGTCCGTGCCCCTTGCAGGAAAAAACCTATCAAAAAAATACATAATAAAAAATAAATAATATTATAATAAATAAAATAAAATTTTTAATAATATAAATAATATAAAATAATGCTATATATATATATAACTTAACGAAAAGTGATATTTGAAATGCCTTGTATATGTGCCAGCTATTTATATTTACATTTATATTATTATAAAACATATTCTCAAAAGTCGCACCAAAGGGGAGGGGGGACTTAATATTTGATGATAATATTCAATATTTAATAGGTTTGTATTATTGTTTTAATAAAAATGAAGGTTTCTTAAATATATTAGAAATATTCTTTTTGCTAAATATCACTTAGGGGAAAATATCACTTGCTTCGATTGACTGTAGTTTTGAAATGGAAATTTTGGTATAAGTTTAGAAATAATATGAAATATGTTTAACTTACTATAATACGTGGTGGTGGGGGAAGATATATGTTTAACACGTTACCTTAATTGACGACTATAACCGTCCGATCTTCGTATTTCTGTGTATGATCATCAAATTAAAAATGTGTGTGGTCACGTGTTAATTCTTCGACGTGTTTCGTCTCAATTCTGAGAAGCTCTATGGCTCTGCTTGGGATATCTCGACATACAATGAAAGAACTTTTGAAAAATTTCAATTTTTCTTCAAATCCCAAACGCTTGCACTGTTTGAGATGATCATTGGTTGGATTTAAGGGGACGTTCTACTCAGCAATTTTTAAAAAATTTAATTTTTTTTTTTTACATTTTTCGAATGTATATATATGTAGAAATATTGTGTTAAAATTTCAAAAAGATCCGATGTCTCTAACTACATTTTTTTGCTGCCTGAACGTTACTATCTCGGACCGCTCTCCTCAGCGTTCGGCGCCCACGGTTCTTAAATCGGCAACGGTGACACCAAGACTTTTAAAATGCTGCTTTATTATCATCCATACGGTGAAGATTTCATTGTTAAAA
>NW_015149034.1:604206-621202 GCF_001465965.1 Polistes dominula | reverse complement strand
TCTCTCTCTCTCTCTCTCTCTCTCTCTCTCTTTGTTAGGTTAGAACCAAAAGCATGAGAAATAGAGAGAGATGGAGAGAGAGGGGGAATGGTCGTTCCAAAATGACGAGGTTAGCACGGAAAGTCGTAACGTGTTGAGTTTGTCYCTGTGTGAGTGATGTTTCTCTCTCTCTCTCCCTTTCTATCGAGGACGCAGAATGGTTCGAGAAAAGAGAGGGAGAAGAGCAAGGGGAAGGCTCGACGAGCACCCGAACCGTGCCGCTCGTAAATTCTCTCGGAAGGAACGCACCGTGGCATGAGAGCCTCTCTCTCTTTCTCTCTCTTACACTTACTATCTATCTCTCTCTGTTACCTTGCCGCTCAGCCCCGCGGTAATATTACTCGGTTTATATCGGGGCTCTCTGGGTTCGACGGAAGGTGTCCGCGACGGGTGCGCGCGCGCGAGAGCACAGCCGCGACCGATGCCGCTGCTTACAACACAACAAAACACGCATACACACACACATATACAGACTACTCAACTCTACACTCTTTTACATACAACCGAGATTGCACGGATACGGGAGAGACAGCAAAAGCAGGCGGGCATAGAGTTCGGAAGGAGGGTCTTGAAAAAAACAAAAATAACAGAAAACTAAGAAAGAGAGAAAGAAAGAACGATCTGGAAAAAAAGAAAAGGAAAAATGGGTGTGGGTAGGGCGCATCATCGCGTTCGCTTTAGTAGCGTGCAGTGCTCTGGGTTCTGTGCTGCGGTGTCCACAGTGTTGGGTTTTACCGCAAAGTGCAGAGAAGAGCAGCGCAGATCAGTGAAGAGCAGAGCAGAGCAGAGCAGAGCAGAACAGAACAGCAAACCATACCCATGCTATGCTATGCCATACCATCCCAAGCCATGCCATGCCATGCCATGCCATGCCATACCGTGCTATGCCGCGACGCTACTCGCGTTGAATCGCGGCTTCGTGCGCGACCAAGGGGATTGGAGGGGTGACGAGGGGTGTGACGAGACTTCGGAGCTGGGGCAAGCAAGCGCCTGGCAAGCGGGTGTGCGAGGTGAGACGAGGCAAGGCAAGGCAAGGCAAGGCAAGGCGAACAGCCAAGCTCAGGCAAACCGAACCCCGAGGGATCGAGACAGGGCCCAGCGCTTTGGAGTATATACTTCACTCTCGCGCAGCATATACACGCACACACATACATACATATACCATCAAACAAGAGAAAGAGGAACGATTCTCTCTCTCTTGGCGTCGCGTCGTCGTCGTCGTCGTCGCCACCGCCGATAACCTATAGGCCTGAACACCGCGTGTCGTGGCTTTGCATTAGCTACACGCATACACACACGCATATACATATACCATCATGCTAAGAGCGCGGAAAGGCAAAGGCTCGCACACAACACAAGGCGCGGCGTTGCCGAGCACGTTCGTGTCAGCTCCTCTCTCTCTCTTTCTCTTTCTATCTTATGTATGTCTACTGCTGCTGCTGCTGCCGCTTCTCTATGTGTGTATGTGTACATGTGTGTTGGAGGGTCGCGCGTTATGTCCCACACTCTCTGCTGCTGCTGCTGCTTCTGCGAGTAGTCTGGCCCTTTGTGTGCACACGATCACGCGCACGCAACATCGCAAGGGACGACGATGTGCCTGCTTGGGTGTAGCCGTCGATGTGCGGTGCCGTGTGGTGCCGTGCACGGATCCGATCCGCTCCGCTTCGCATCGACGATACCCCGGCCTTACTCGCGGAACAGCTGCCCAAAGCCCTTTTCTCATCCCGTCGTCCCTATTTTCCTCAGCTTGGTCTTATTCGCATTTCATCCTCCTATTCCTTTCTCTCTTTTTTCTTTTTCCTCCCCCGCTCGGGAGAGAACCTAACCCGCATGCTACAATCGACGCGTGAGATCGAATGCCTCGAGGGACTGCCCCCTTCCCCCCTTTACTCCTTTTCTTCTTTTTCTTTTTCTGACAAGTTCCCTAGGTCCGATATATTCCTTTTTCTTATTAAAAGAATGCCGCGAATTCGCGTGATCTCATTTTCTCGATATTTTTTTTTTCTTTTCTTTTTACATAGCACGCGTTGTACTTTTGTTTTCTTTAGTTCCGCGTAAACCATGGGACTTGACTATATGTATATGATGATGCCTCAGTAAATTTGCGTTTCCAACTCAAGACTCGTGCAGCAACAGCAGCAGCAGCAGCAACAGCAGCAGCAGCTACACCAACAGCAGACACGTGGTACGACCTCGACTCGCTAATGGACGATGGACTTTGACGCTCGCGGATACGCAGCGGGTTGCTGCCTCGCGTACGTACACACATACATCACCCCAGAGACACATACACACATGTATCTCTTTCCTGTACGTTGTTATTCGATACTAACTCACAGATGTGTGAGGCGCGTCCATGTCATGCCGAGGACGCAACGGCCACACCACTCCTCCTTCTCCTCCTCCTCCCTTTGGCGTCGTTGTCGTCGAATACTCGCTGACTAATCGGCGCAAAAAATCTCGCGTATTATGGGCCGTGCGCGTTAACATCGAAGCACAGGGGATTTTCATTCTATGTGGATCTCTTTCGGTATCTTTCTTTCTTGCTTTCTCTTTTGTTTGTCCTTGCTCTGCGCACGTGCGCGTTTATGTGTGCGTGTGCCCATAGATTAATGACTTAGGAGTCTTTTCCTAAAGAAAGGAAACCTTACCAGGTGGATTTAAACTTTCTAGAGAAAATTCATTCTTTCATGTTCATAAACTTGTGGCTCGACTATTATTATTTTCATCAAAGGATTATCGCTAAGTCCAACCGCTCAAATAACTAAACTATTTCTTTTTCCCAATTGTATTTTTAAGGATTTAATTTAAAATTGACATTTATATATTTCAAAAGATTCCGATGCTTCTTAAATTCCACTGTGGATTAAGGGATAGGATCATTGTTATGTAAATTAGTAGACTTTTTAGAGAAATAGGAAACCAAGAGAAAAAACTCTTGACCTACGAACTTCATAATTTGTTGAGAATGTCAAGCCGAAAAACTGGATTTACCTTTGACCTGCCCTTTAGAAATCTATTCAACAGTTATTGTTAGTTTACCCAAATCATGCTGCTTTTTAACCTATTAATTTCCGTACATTGATTTTCGAATTCGTTACAGGTAAAAAAATTTATTTATATAATATTATTTCGAACAATTTTTACCATTAATCTTGTCACCTGTCAATTAACATAGGTTCCAAAAGATGCATCTTGAACTATGTAAAATTTAGATTGATTAGCAATATGGTGTCACCTGTTCGCGTCATCATTTGGGTTACAGTTTTTGCATTTACCGAGTAAGGAGACTAATTATATCGTTGATCGTCATAAATTAAAGTCAAGTTGTGTGGTCACGCTATGCCCAGTAAGTGAAGCTCAATTTGAACTTCAAGCTCAAACAACAGTCGATTCGTTTCTGTCTTTGTCTCACCCAATATCTTCCCCCACCACTCAACATTTGCGCTCGCGCCCACAGATCGTTTTAACCTCCGATAAGGTCGAATCGCAGGATCTCTTTGAGTGTATGCGTGCCCTGCGCGCAACTGCTAGTAAGAAAGAAAGAAAAAAAAAAGAAAAGAAAAAAGAGAAGCAACGCACACATGTAGGGTGCTGCAGGATCGTGTGTTGGCGCGCGCGCGCGTGTGCACGCACTCACACATTTACACGAGTCGATAGGATCTCTCGGTAGGAAAAGTCGTCGCACGACTATGTAACGTAGGAGATAACGACGTACGTACTACGTTTGAAAGCTTTCCTCGAGAGCCATTAACGGTCATCCGATAGGCGACTTATCGTAAGATTTCGAGAGCGTATCTCGTAAAAGGAAAAGGAACTTACTTCAAGGTAGAATGAAACGTGGATCTTTCTTGAGCGAAACGAGAAAGAGAAACTTTTTCACGAAAAAAGGATGAAAAAAGAAATGGCGGTTGTAGTGGTGGTGGTGGTGGTGGTGAGGGTGTGGTGTTTGAAGAAATTTTCCCACAGGACTGTACCCATGATTTAACGAAAAAATAACCGTTAAAATTTCAGGGAAATTTTTAGGAAGAATTAAGAAATCGGTTAAGCTGAATAAATGAGATAAAAGAGAATAAAGGACAGAATGTTCGAAAAATCCCCGTGACGTTTAACATCTCTGGGAATATTTATTTTAGGTTAAGTGTATTGTGTCATAAAAAATGAACTTTTTATCCTGAAAACGGAAAAAAATGTCAATCATTTTAACTAAGAGGATAGATCCAAAAAATAGAAACGAAAACCAAGAAACCCGCTTAAAAATGACCGACTATTGAGAATAAGATTTATAGGTTATACGAGAAAACCAAAGAGCAGCGAGGGTGAAAGGAGAAGAAAGGTAAGCGTTTCGGTGGTCGAGGCGATCGTTTCGTTTGGGGTCTATGGCGCCGATTGTGCACAGAGGGTGGGGAAGAGGGCCTCATAGTGCTAAAGGAAGCTCGCGATGCGTGACTCACCAAAGCGAGCGGTTCCGTTGAACGTACCATCGAAACGAAACGAACGGTCTTGCGTATAGGAGAAAGCAAGCCGCGGCTATCAAACGAACGAACGAACAAACGGAACGCGACGGAACGGAGCGGAGCGGAATGGAACGAAAGGAACGGGGACTAACCGACGTAGTAGAAACCGAAACAAGGGGAAAAGGAGCCCCTCGCGGCGTGACGCGAACGCGGAGCCTTTGTCCTCTCTGCCATCGGCTCGCGTTATTTTACACTCCCCTTATTCTGTCTCTCTTTCTCTCTTTCTCATCCGTCGTTTGCTTGCTCACTCGCTCGTTTAGTTACTATCCGTCGGCAACGGCCGGTGTGCGTAATTCTAAGTGTACATGTGTACGAGTATGAGTATAGCCGTCGTGTATTGTATGTAGTTGTATGTCACGTGTACATTTGTGCGCTCGCGAGCGCTTGCGTTCGTGAACGCGCACCGGCCGGCGGCCCTGCGAGGAATTAGCGAGTCGCGAAGCTGAAGAAGGAGACTACCGAGAGAAGAAGAAGAGCTTGCCGCGAGTGCAAACCATCTACCACTCTCCAAGCACCAAAGCGAGGTTAATGCGCTCTTCTTCTTCTTCTTCTTCTTCTTCTTCTCTTCTTCTTCTTCTCTCTTTCTCTTTAGCTCATACACACTCCGTCTTGTTCGCTCGCTCGCGCATCGTTTGCTTCGCCGACGAAACTTAATGGCCGCTCCCTCCTCACTTCTTTTCTTTTAAAGGAAGAAAGAGAGAGAGAGAGTAGCTGAACGCTATCGCGAATTCGAGACGAGTCCGACAACTCTCTCTCTCTCTCTCTCTCTCTCTCTCTCTTTGCCAGAGAGAAAGAGAGCCGTTTCCGCGAGATAGGCGAGTTTACGCGCGTACACCGATCGCGCGGCGCTATTTTTGTAGCCTGCGTGTGTGCCGACGTCTACCCCTCCTCCTCCTCCCCCACACCCGACCGACCCTCTTTCCTTCACCTCCTCCTCCTCCTCTTCCTCTTATTCGTCCTCCCCTAACTCCCCATACTTCCTACGTCGCCACCAAACCATCACCACTCGGCGGTGTCGTCGCGACACCGAGCCCCGCTATTTTTCTCGCGAGCGAAAGAGAGGAACTCGCGAAGGCACCGACGACGACGACGACGACGGCCACCTTGAATTCCGATCTTCTCCCTCTCGATCACGGACGAATCGGGCTTTCTCGCGAGACACGGTTATAACCGTGTTCGAAGTCTATAGACTTCGCGAACGAGGTTCCCTCTCTGTAACTCTTACTTTGTTATTGGCCTCCTCTTTTATTGGGTTGCCCGTTTCTTATATTGGAATTGAAATTTAACACTAATTTTGTTCATCAAATTATCCCTTTGACTAACGAGAATAAAATTTTTGTTTTTTGTAACAATATTACATTTGAGAATTGAAATCTAATTAATAATTAATAATTAGTCGCTTTTTAAAGGGTTATTGTTAAAGGTTATTTTGTGGTTACAGTCATGATAGAATATTTTGACGAATTTGTAATATAATTCTGATTGATAAGTTTGATTCGATGAAAGGAAGAGAATAATAAGATACGAACATGATGTAGATAATAAACATAAGCCTCTTTAAAAAGTGACGACGCGTAACTGGTGACGCAACGGCTCGCGAGCGCGCGCACGCGTTACCATAACCGTCAGGGTGACTTTGGAATAATCGGTCCTTAACCGGAAACGTTTGGAATAACGAAATTAATGGAACGCGTCAATTCGAAATCGGTAACACTTCCCCCTAATAATTCGCTGCAATGCTATAGATATACATATATACATACATATATAACATATACGGTAAAGGTGCGAACTCGATTACAAAACAGACATTTGCTGGCTACGAGCTTCTCGAAATATCAAACAAACGAGAGAGACTGGATGATATCCGGTTTCGTGAAAACGGCATTCCGTGTATATTCGAAACGGCGTTGCGATAACGAAAGCACTGCGCTCACGTTCTTCTTCTTCTTCCTAGTCGTGTAAAAAGAAATAAAAGAAAAAAAAGTAATTGCCTTCGTTATATTCGATAGAAGAGGGAACGCAACGACAGTGTTGTAGAGGAAAAAGAAGAGAACGTTGAGGAGGATGCTGAGAAAGAGTAGTAGTAGGAGTTGGAATAGGAGGAGGAGGAGGAGGAGGAGGAGGAGGAGGTTGAGGTGGCATTCGGCATTTCGTAACGAGTAACGCGGTGGTAGTGCTAGCTCGTCGATCGTTCCCGAAGAAGATAGTAGAGTAGTAGTAGTAGTAGTAGTAGTAGTAGTAGTAGTAGTAGTAGTAGTAGTAGTAATAATAATAGTAGTAGTATTAGTCCAAGTAAACCGGGGAACGTCGTTGTCGTTGTCGTCGTGGAACTTGCGTTCGCGAGTTCGCCCTTCGTCGGTGACGTCATTCGGGATATGCGGCGCAGTCGCCGACCGTGATTCGTCACGGTCTAGTTTCCCACCTCCCGTCTCTACCCCCTTCGCATTGGCTGGCCGATATGGCACCTTCCTTCCTTCGTTCGTCCGTTCGTACATTCGCTTCTCCGAACTTAACACACAACTTAAATCAACCTAAGTGTTAAGCATTTTCTTTCTATCCTTTTTTGTTTTTTTTTCTTGTATGCATAGAACGGTGCGTTGTTGGGCTAGCGCCCGTTCGTTGTTTTTTGGCGCGGATGCACCAAACAGAGTCCAACGAATGAGGGAGAGCTGAGGAGGGAAGAACACAAGACGAAGAGGTGGTAGGGGGAAGGGAAAAAAAGATAGACTGATAGAGGCAGAAGAAGACCTTTCTCCTTTGGGCTCGAATGACTGAGTCCCCGTCTTCTTGTCTTCTTCTTCTTCTTATTCGTCGTCGTAGTCGTCGTGCCGACTCACGAAGCTCGTTCCGATCGAGACGCGGCCTGATTAACGAAATTAAAGTCGGACCTTCTCGACGAGTAGTACGAGCGGAATCGAAGATGAGGCCAGCATCGACCGACCGACCAACCGAAGGCGTCGTTGACCTCGTCGCGACGACTTACTCGCGACCCATCCACGCTGATTAGGTGGAATACCATTAACTATATATATCCACCGAGGCTTATCATCATCTAACCAAGCAATTCGCGAGCAAATTTTATTTTAGTCCTTTTTTTTCATTCCCATCCGAACGAACCCCCATTCTAATTGGGATAACAGAAAGTAGGCCGAATTCGATGCAACCAATAAGAGACCCCTTTCAATGATTTTCACACCATCTATCCCAATTACATATCAACTAATCTGGATACTCAATATCTCAAACCTAAGACACCCGTTCCGCTTTCCGACTTATAGTCTGAGGGAACCCTTGCCCCCCATCTAGCTCACACGTAATTAGTCCTCTAACCATCATTTTTTATTGCACGAAGAAGGACACTTTTTGAAAGAGTAGAAAGATCCGCGAGGTAGAAGAAGAGAAAGGGAGTTGGATCTCTCGCGATGTAAAAAGAGAAAAAGAAAAGAAAAAAAAAGTAGAAAAGAAATTTTAATTCGAGCGAGCGTGCTCGATAACGCGTATCGAAACTCCTCGTCTCGTCTCGTCTCGTTTCGTCTTGCCGCACCTCAGCTCGCCACGCCACCGACTCGACCTCCTCCTCCTCCTCCTCCACCTCTTGAGTCCCCCTTTGCTCCCTGCCCGGTACCATACACACCATTCCCCTCGTTTCACCTCGCCTACTTCGTAACTTCGTCTCCACACCTCCTCACCTCAGCTCGTCGTCTCACCTCACTTCACCTCGCCAAGCCTTTCCTCGGAGAGTCTTTCCAACGTTCCATCGGCCTCTCCCTCATCCTCCCCCTCGCGGCCCCCTTTCTCGCGACCCTTCTCTTCACTTCACTTCTCGTCTCGTCTCACCATCCGCGCACTTTTTATCGGACGACGAAGGCACGGTGTGCTGTGCTCGCCTCCATTATACCCACATCCATTCTACCCATAGCCCTCCTCTGCTCTGCTCTGCCGTCGGAAAAATCCGGCATCACAGTACCTCTCTCTCTCTTTTTTCGAAACCCAACCCAACCCTTTTACTACTACTACTACTCCACCCGCCCCGTTTCCCGTACGTACACCTCCTCCTCCTCCTCCTCATCTCGTTTCCCTTTTTCTTCATCGTTCCTCCACTTCTTCTTCTTTTTCTTACTCACGGTTGGGTTCTTTTTCCGCGAACCCTTTTGTGAACGTCCAACATTGCTCTCGGTCGTACAAATTTTCTTCGATTTTTCTCTACTTTCCTAGTAGTAGAAAGGAAATGCACCCTGTTCGAGGAATGAATTTGCATCCTACCTGTTTTCTTCCACCCTAACTAGAATTCGAAGAAATCAATCGGGTTAGGTTTCTTATGAATTCCATTAGAACATTGGGTTCAAGTTTAATTAGGGGTGTGGGAATTGTTGAAGGAAACAAATGATGGTTGTTGTTGTTGTTGTTGATCGATCAAACGATCTGAAATCTCTAGGAAATATATATTTAACTATGCTAACCTAAACGTCGTCGTATTACGTCGTATACGACAAAGAAGATGAGGATGTTGAAAACGAGAAGGATGAACAGGATGAGTAGCAGGAGGATGAGTATGTGTGTGTGTATTGGAGTTTATACATAAATCGTAGTCGACCTTTAACTCGAACGATTATTCCAAAGTGGAGGATCGAATTTGTCGACAATATCGGTGTCTTGCTACATCGTTCCGATTCGGTCGACATTAAAGGTGGCAAAACGTAAAAGACCCGATAAAGTCGTTTAATCGCATATCTCTTGCTATTCTCGAGTAATATATAACTCCAGAAGAAGAAGAGGAAGAAGAGGAGTAGGAGAACGGTTAGGAATGGGGGAAAAGTGAGGGTGAGGTGAAGTGAGGTGAACGGGAAGCCGTAGGGTGGCCAGGAAAGAGAAACGGGGGAAGGAATGAAGAAGCCTTCGATATAATACTACCAATGTTCAGGTAAAAACACATACACCAATAACTACCTCCTACACAGTTAAGAACGTGTTTATTGGGTTGCCCGTTAAATTCCTTTCATTGACTTTTAACCAACTTTTCAAGGCTACAACCTGGCATATATATATATACATATACGCGTGTTTTGATATACGTAATATGATAATAGCAAATGAAATATTCTAATAACACGTGCCTGAGTGTTTAGCAAATAATTGCTAATGCAATATTTCAGGAAAGCTTAATTTGAATTAATCTGTTCATTATCTGAGTGTGAAACTTGTTATTCAATCTTTGTGTATTTTTAATGGGACAAACGATTATTCAAAGTTGGAATCAGTTGTTGCAAAGTTACGGAACGTTTTATTGGATTTAAAGATGTCCCACACTTCTTGACGTGATAGGATACCAACCAAGCAACCAACCAACCCGTGACCCACTTATCTTTCTCCCTATCGACAAATTGCAAGTGATCGTACGGTGTTCATTTTTCTCATGCCTAACATCTCCTCCACCTCCACCTCCACCTCCTCTTTTATCGGAACTCTCGTCCCGCGAAAATCGATCGTACGAGTCTACACACGTAAGTAAAATGCGTAGGCGCGTTTTACTTTTAGAAAGAGTAGAAGAACAAAAAAAAAACTTCTCCCCACGAGTATAACCGCGGACAACCGATGATCATCAACTATAGTTTCTTGTCATGCGCCAATTTATTTCAATACCTAACCTTATCCTTCTGATAATAACACAATTCTACTTTTAAATATAAACCTACGTTAATTTAACGATTACCAACTAAAACACATTAAATACGTTTGAACAAACTAACCCCCTCTAACCGCTACATCTTGATAATAATAAACCAATGCAGAAATTTGATCAGTTGTTTCATAATTACGTTTAAGAACCAACCTAATAAGAGAAAAAAGAACCCAATAACGATTAACATGTTTACGATTAACACTTAATAATGATTAACATGTTTCCCTGACTTATTGTTAGATAATATAATGATGATGATGATCATCATCATCATTGTTAAAATTTCTACATAAACAGGTCCGATCATCAATTTCTCTCTCACTCAATCAATTTTCTTTCTTTTACTGAAATAATAGACAAAAAAAAACAGTAAAACGCGAGTAGAATGAGTGAGCGAGAGAGAGAGAGAGAGAGAGAGTAGGATTGGAGCCACGTCGTTGTTGGCAGCAGCCGAGAAACGCTGCGTCGTCGTCGCGGCTTCCCTGCCGATCGATCTATCGATCTCCTCCTCGTTCGCGTTCGTTCGTTCGTTCGTTCGTTCGTTCGTTCGCTGGTTGCTGCTGGCTGCTGCTTCTCGCCAACGAAGAAACGCGAACCGTCGCGTTTGCTTCTCTCTCTCACTCTAACATTCAATCGCGAGTGAGTGAGTGAGAAAGAGAGAGAACAGAGGGGGGTTTAGTGGGGAGGAGAAAGGCGGGCCTAGCGCCGCGACATATCCGCTCGATTTACTTTCCCGACTCCCTCCTGGTCTTCCTGTCTCTCTCCCCGACCCGTCCTCCACCACCTCCTCCTCATCCTCCTTCTCTCTCACGCGCTACTCGTCACCCCTCTTAACCCTCCACCATCGTAGTCGTCGCCACCACCAACCACCACCACCACCACCACCACCTTCTCCTCATCCTCATCCTCCTACTCTGAACCCAACCCGCTTTTTCGCCGCACAAAGGCGAAGGGAGAACAAAGAGGGCGGGGGAGGGGGAGAGGAAAGCAAGCCAACCCAAGCGAGTATGAGAGAGTGAGATGGGAATTGAGTTAAAAGACAAGGATAGAACCATATAACTGTTCGCGTCCGTGAACGCGAGAAAGCGGGTGCGTCGCGCGTTTTAAGTTGGCGGTTGGGTATGGGTATGGGTATGGGTATGGTATGGTATGGTGGGTATCTTCTTTCTCTTTCTTTCTATCTTCTTCTTCTTCTTTTTTTTAGCTTCGTGTGTTTATACCGGTGCCGACGACGCCGGTGGCGTTGACGCCGTTTAATGTGGCCGCTGGCATTTGTGTATTGTCCCGGTACCTTATATAAGTGTTAGAACTGTTAAGTTTCTTTTATTCATTTTTTGTTTCCTTTTTTCTTTTTCATACCGTTGTCTAATAAAGAAAGATAAGTTGAACCGAATGGATAAGTATGAAAGAGAGGAAGAATGATCCTTGTTGGTAACGTTTGCCACTAACTATTAAGTGGAATACCGGCATACAGAAACATATATTATATATAGTCAATAAAAGATAAAAGTTAAGAATGATTAAGTTGAAAAATAAATTTTACTAGGTTTGGTAAATAATTTTTCATATCTTCTGAAATTTCATTTGTCAATATAATAATAGGAAAAGGACATAAAATGAGAGTATGTAAAAAAGGTAATGTTAAAAGATTGAAAAATGGCGCCAAGTACAAAAGCAATAAAATATAATACTTTATTGTATTCTTGGATAATACGATTTCTTGAAGAATTTACAAAAAGGAAGGTTAAAAGAAGGACAGGTATGACGGGCAGATATGAGTGACAGGTAGAAAAAGTTCGGAACATTCTTCTTTTCTCTCTCTTTCTCTCTTTCTCTCTAAGGAAAAGAAACTCTGTGGTCTCGAATTTAGCCTTGTACGACGCGTTCTCTCGCGCGACTAATAACAAAGGGGTTGGTTGGTTGGTTGGTTGGGTTGCTGCTGCAGGGAGAGAGTGCTGCACTGAAGACTCCGACTAGCGTAAAGGACCGTCGGGCTCTTGGCTGGCCGCCGGAGTGTAAGGGAGTACGAACGAACAGAGAAAGAGAGAGAGAGAAAGAGAGAGGAAAAGAGGGCAGACTCGAGAGCGAAAAGGAGGAAGAGGATGACGACGACGACGACGACGACGACGACGACGGCGACCAAGAGGATGAGGTAGAAGAAGAGAACGAAGGGGGAGGGAAGGCGGTGACCCGCGGTGCCTGTCTGCTGCGCTGGCCGCGTTTCAGAGCCGCAGTTCTCCTAGCAAGCGTTATAGCCACTACTCTTCTCTCTCTCACTCTCTCTCACTCTCTCTCTCTCTCTCTCTCTCTCTCTCTCTCTCTCTCTCTCNCTCTCTCTCTCTCTCTCTCTCTCTCTCTCTCTCTCTCTCACTCGCGTTCTTTCTCCCCGTATATAGCGCGTGTGTGTCGGGTGGCAAATGGGTGCGCGCGGGCGCGTTCGTTCGCTCGCTCACGCGATTCCGAGGGACCCCGACACAACACACACACATATACTGAGAAAGAGAAAATAGAGGAAGTATGGGGGAGAGAGAGCACATGGACGGGTAGCTACGACGACGACGACGACGACGACGGTGACGACGACGTTGAGGTGGTAGTAAGAGAAGTGGGAAAGGGGAGGGAAAGAGAAAACGTCGACGACGATGGCAACCTCTCTTTCTCTCACATACATACACACACATATATACGTTCTTACTCGCTCGGTCGCTCTTGTAGAGCTCGAAGAGGCTACGGGTGAGGGCGAGGTGGCGAGGAGGACGCGAACCGAGCGTTCTCGCGGGGGAAATGGAGGGGGGCTGAGGGAGAGAGAACGGAGGTAATTTGAGCGTCACACGCCGAGCGGGCGAACAGCTACGAACGAACGGAACGAAACGAACGAACGAACGCCAGGCAACGTTCTATGTGCTACATAAAGAGCCCCCCTTATGTACCCAACCGACCCATCGCGAACCTACGATGCGACGCGAGCCATGTACAACGCGTCCCAAAAGTACCGTGCTGTTAGTCCCTCTCTCTCACTCACACTCTCATTTTACCTATACTAACATCTACTACCTTCCTTCCTACCTATCTAACTATCCTACCTATACACGCATTTATACACACACACACACACCTATACATTATTATACCTATATATATATCTTTGCTTTTGCTATTGCGCTCTTGTTGCTTGCTTGCTATTGCCAGTAGTGTTCCCGATATGCCGCGCGGCAACGCGAACACGTTGCCATCCGTTGCTAGATATAGAACACCATACACGATACCACCAACCAACCCCCTTTTACCAACCTCTTCTACCGCCCCAATTCTACTATGCTATACTATAACCTAAAACCCCCCTTTCCTACCCCTCCTCCTACCTAGCCGATCCTACACCTCCTCAGAACACCCACCAACCCACTCACCCCCTTTTCCTTCTCACTCTTCTAGCTGGGAAATGGCTTTAACCCAGGTTATCGAAGGTACCTTAGATGCCCTGGACGTTACAATCGAACAACGAATTCTGGGGGTTATTATACCCTAAACCCTAAAATGGAAGAGAACCCCGGTCAGAATGCTTCGCAAATTTTTTACATGCCCCGATATTCCTATGGGGGAATACCATCTTTCGCGACAGACGGTTAACGCGCTTTAATTGTGGGTGTGGTTTACGTTTTTTGGGACAGAAAAGTTTTACTTTTGTTTTGTTTTGTTTTATTAGTCCATGTTTTTAGTCTTCTTTACCATTACTGGTTTCTTTTGTGTACGTTTGTATGTGTGTATGTGTGTGTGTTTTATGGGTGGGTGGGTTGTTCATTCTGAGTTTATCTCAACGATGTTCATTGTCATTTCTTGTTTTTTCTTTGATTTGGGTAAAGACAATGATAATGATGATGATATCTGAAGTATCAAAACACTCGAAATTAATCAATAATGGAACTTGAATTTGTAAGAATACATGTTCTTGTAATATTTATATATTGATAACAATAAATTGCAACAATTTGCAATCATTTAATAGAATTCGTGTATTCAATCATCTGTGGTGTTGATCAATTAACCAAATTAATGATTTAATTAACGATTACACTTGAATCGAATTTGTAATACAATGATTAAAAAATTTCAAGAAATTATTGGATAAATAAACTTTTGATATTTACGTAATAACATTTATGTAATAATTCAAATTAAAAGAACAATCTATCTAAAATTGTCATTTATATACCTTTAACAAATTATTATTAATAAATTACAATCAATGAGTAATCAGGAATCACATAAAAAATATGAAAACAAAATGTGTGATAAAAAATAAAAAAAAAATAAAAAAAAATTAATTGGATAACTGGAATCATTTTATAGTCATTCGAAACCTTAAACTGCATATATGCATATATGCAGTTAATAATTATATTGTAAATGAAATTTGTCATTTATATTCATTTAACAAATTATACAAATTAACAAATTAACCAGGAATATGAAAAATTAATCAAATAACTGGAATCGTTTTTTAGTCATCCAAAACCTTTGTTATATGGAACTGTATATAAACTGCATATATGCAGTTATATACATAACATACCTTACTGATATACGACGAGTTCGGAAAGCCTTTCGAAGATAGGTAAGCCAAGATAGAAGCCCTTTCCCATAGTCGGGTCTACGACAAGAATCGTTGTCGTTCGATGGGAAAGGAGCATTAACGAAATTGTTGCGGCGTAACCACGTTCCTACTACCACCACCACCACCACCACCCTAAGCGAACAAGAGGGTTTGTATACTCGTGCGTGGTTTTCTACCAAGAAAGAATCTTTGAGAAAACAGGATGAACAGATAGAAAAAAGAAAAAGAATTTCATAGAATCGATGAATCCTTTAATCGGCAGTCCCTTTACTTTAATATTGTTAGCCCTTATTCTCTCGTTTGCATTATGTTTCACTTTGGTTCATCCAGGAGCCTAAATCATAACATTTCTAACAAAACGCTAGAGTTCCTTTTTTGATTCTTTCTATTAAATTCTCTGAAATTCTATGAAATTGAAGATAGTATCTTTTTTGATTTGATTAGAATTGGATTAGTTTCGAAACGAACCAAACGAAACCAAAAAGGTTCGTATTGATTAGAATATTATTTTTATTATAAGAGTGAACTGACCGAACATTACCTGACCTGCGGAATAAAAAGAAACACCTAACTGTGCAAGAGAACAAGACTTTGTTCCATATTTTATACTTTACCCTGTTATAATACGTATTAGAATTTATGTTCCTTAATATTTGATGATCATCATTTCAAAGAAGAAAAATAAAAATAAAAAAAGAAAACCAGCACGTGTATCTACATCGATATTATTACGATAAGCGTAACAATGGTTTTAAGTGCAGTGTTGAACAAAAAACTTGATGCAGGTTTCGAATGGCAACATGTTTTTCAAACGTTTATAGGGGTATTAAGGATTAATGATGAATGTTACGATAGATGCCATTTGATATCGTTCCAATCAAACTGGAAAATAATGACGCTATTAAAAATACCTAAATTTGCAATTCATCCATATGTAAAAACATGTTTTTACGGTTTATACGGGTCTTTGATATATCCACATAGAACTTGGGTGTATAAAGCAGCTTGCACGAGTATTCAAAGTAAAATAATTCAACATTTCGTCATTTCAATATATATATCTGTATAGTCAAATCTAAAACTGCAACAGATACGAGTTTGAAACCATAAATTGCAATGCAGCAACATGTTGGTTGGACCTATGTACATATAAACTTACCAAACATTTTAGGAAACAGATTACATTCCCTAATTATTAGTTTTAAACCAAGATCAAGAACATATTTTATATTGAAAGAAACAAAACGAAAATCTGACCATCCCAAGATGGATGACCAATTTTCTTTCAGTCCAGTCAATCCACAATTCGAAGCCAATGGTGTGCTCCTGTCTTACCGTTTAATTACGAGCCACCGTTCCCAACCAACCAACCCTTCATCGAAGAAAACCCGTACGTCTCTGTTTAGCCCTCGACAACTCAAGTCCCTCCCACCCCCATCCTCCAATCTTCTCCACCTTCTTCTCCACCTCCTCGTCTGGCTCCTTTTCCCTCCCCCCCTCGAGCAGTTCGTTTCGAAGACGTTCTCGCGTGACGCGAGAGAGTCGACCGGATCCGGTGAGGGAACGGGACGACGAGGAATCACGATTGTCGGTATTCGTGGCGCGGCACAAAGAGAGGAGAGGATAGAGAGGAGAGAAGGTTGATGGAAAGGTCGTGCGGGGCAAAAGCAGAGAGTGAGAGAGAAGATAGAAGAGATGGTTAGGAAGGGAAGGGAAGGGAAGGGAAGGGTGGGTTGGTTGCGAGGGGGACTGGCAGAGAAGAAGAACCGTGGCGAGGGCGAAGGGGGACAACCGGAGGGAGGGTTAGGGGGGTTAGGAGGGGGTTTAGGGTCGCGCGATTAATTCGCAGAACGACGAAGGATATTCCCGCGGCTGGTCCCGTATAAGCCCCCTTTAACCCCCTCGGCTTCCCCTCGACAGAGCTAGCGAACGAACGAACGAGCTCTGCTAGCCCACCACCCTACCCCACTTCTCTCCCTTTTCCCTATGGTTCCGTCTCACTTCCAGCAACGTTGTCCGCCGCCGCGGCATTAGGCGTCGATCTACCGAGATACGGAGATCGAGGCAGCAGCGGTGCTCTTGCCTCTGGCCTCGTCGATGCCGAGCACGTCTGCCTTTTGGGGCGCGCGTTCTAACACATACATA
>NW_015149034.1:576706-599206 GCF_001465965.1 Polistes dominula | reverse complement strand
TTCGGCAGTGGTCTCACCGACATTTTGTCCACACGCGATGCGCGTATGCGCGCAAACACGGTACCCATTATGGAGGACGTGTATAAGACACGACCGTGCTGCGGTACGGTCATGCCTAATAAACTAGTAGCCGACCGTACTTCGCTATATATGTGTATACATCACCCACCACCACTACTATCACCATTACCACTTGCCCAGTTTCTATACGTTTATCGAACCCCGAAAATGTCCACCACCTTATACTAACTAAAGACTAACCTAAACACACATACAAACACCTCTTCTTCTTATTTATTTTCTAACTTTAATCTTAATAAAATCCAAACTTTCCAATAAATTCCAAACAAATGTTTCTTATCCATGTAGATACATCAATCAACATATTGGATTCCCTAAACTCAATTGTATTTGATTTGTTCGTGAATATGATCAATGATTAGGTTAATTTTGTATTAGAATCATATCAGGATTACATTAGAGACCCTAAAGAATCAATTCTGAAACCTTTAATTCGATTAATTCGTACACTAACAACCACCCCAAATTCCATCTCCGATAAATTCTCTGCAAATTCCAACTTATTGAAAATAAAAATAAATCATTTCGATCTAGGTAAAAAGTAAAACTAAGATACACTGATAAAAGCTAACAAAGTAATAATAATAAAAATTAAAAGAGAGAGAAAAGGATAAAAGGGTATAAAACAAGAAGCTTAAAAAACAGGATGATAAAATCCAGTATAATACTTAATCGCGTTCATCCTTTTTCCCTATTCGTTAAAAGTGAACTTAATCCCGTTTTGCATAACCGTATTGGAATCGACGTAATATCATAATACTTCCTGCTCCCCCCACCCATCCTCCAGCAACTGTCTCTCTCGCACTCATCCTCTGTCTCATTCCCTCTCTCTCTCGCTACACTCGCGCGCGCGCGCTCACGCCAACCTGTGAGGGGGGTTAGGTGGGGTGGTATGGTCTTGGTTGGAATAAGAAAGAAGAAACTTCTTCAGGTTTACTACTTTCCTGTTATTTTCATGCACCGAAAGAGAACGCGAAAGTCCAAAAGAGATCGGACGGACATATTTATTGGTCAGAAAAAGAAAATAAAAAAATTTACAAAAAAAAAAAAGAAGAAGGAAAGAAATAATACGAGTTTTCTCTCAGTTATTTCATACCTCGATGACGGATTGATCTTGTTTATACACATGTATATTTATATATATGTATATGTATGTATATATCCATACTTTTTGGAATTCTATTCAAAAGAGTTTTAGCTACGAATAAGGAATTGCTTCAAAAAAAAAAAAGGTATATATGATATATATATATATATATATATATATGCAGGGTGAATTGTTAGGTGGTATGAGTAAATGTACCCAAGTAAAAGAAAGAAAGTATAACCATAGAGAAAGAGAAATAAAAGAATACGATGAAAGAAAGAGTGGGGGGTGTTAGGGGTAGGGGAAACAGAGAAACAGTGTAGTATAAAAGAGAATGAGTGAGTGAGTGAGAGAGAGAGAGAGAAAGAGAGAGAGAGAGAGAGAGAGAGAGAGAATAACGGGGAGAGTGGTAAAAAGAGAATCGAAAAGATTTGTCGTCGCACCCACTCGTGCGGAATATTACGACTCGGTGACGTCTGTTAGGACAGTTCCGCTTTAAAAAGAATACTTTAAAAGCCGGAGGGTTTATAACGGGCCGGGGTATATAGCACGTATAGTATAGGGAAGGAAGAACTACATATAGAGGTGTAACGAGCAGAACTCAACTCACGAACTCACTCCCAGTTTTTAGTAGCAACTTGTTGCTCTATGCCCATTCATACGGCTCTAACTCCCATTACGTCACGTCACATCAACTTATAATAATGGTAATAGCAGGACCGTCTCTCTCTCTCCCTCTCTCTTTCTCTCTCTCTCTCTCACTCTCACTCTTACTCTTACTCTCTTTCTCTCTTTCTTTCACGACCGTGAAAAGCCGAATTCGAAACAGGACTTTATTATGGATCTACTAACACCACTATGATGGTTATTATGATCATCATATCTCAACAGATTTTTTTTTTTACTTTCACATTCAATTTATCTTTTACTTTAATATTATTTATCAATTATTTATATAAATTATGATATTAATTAGGTTATGTTTATGTTAGGTTAGGTTATAATTTTTTTTATTTGATTTATCGATTGTTTTTACGATGAATCATTTAACTAGGTTATGGTTTTTATCATGTTATATATATTTAAGTTATGTGTATTTTAGATTAGGTATATTTTTTATTAGGTTATGATTTTTTTTTTATTGTTTTTATGATAAATCATTTAATTTCAATCATTATTACTTTTTTAATTAACTTATTTGTCATCACTAATTTGATTAATAAACAATTGCCATGTATTCACACTCATCTTTTACACAACCATATCTTCTTTATATCTATAAAATTCCCCTGTCACAGTGTTTGTTATTCATATTCTCCGAAACGACTTGACCGATTTATATGAAATTTTTTGTGTATATTCGGTAGGTATGAGAATAGTTTTTCTTATATTTCTTATACCCCTGAGTGATAAGGGTGGTGACCCACCATAATTATTTTTCCTTTAAAAGGTAAAATTATTCGATGTGAAGTAAGTGGTGATCTCATGTTACTGCGCATGCGCAGTTGGCTCGATATTAAGAAAAAAGAGAAAAAGAAGACAAATGTTATGTGCGTAAATTCAGATCTATCTATATATTTATTAGCCACAGCCAGTGATCCCATTCGTACGATAATTATCGTACGCGTACGATAATTTTCTGCCGCGTACGATAATTTTACGCCCCTGTGTCGATCAGACGAACTAAAGTCTCTGGAATCGCTGGCCACAGCAACGCGTGGCCGTGGCACCCCTAGTTTAAATATAATAATTAACAAATCAAACAATTTTATAAACATCTTTTATCGATGTATTAAAAATAAGAAAAAGAGTGGGGGAAGATATTTGTTTGCTTATTATACGTCGTTGAACCAAAAATGGCGAGAAGTCATATTTCCGGTGTAATACATAATGTAAAAACTATAAAAGTGGTACAAAAATGTAAAAGAAACTTAATATAAGGTCCTTTGGGAATATTTTAACAAAAGACGGGATACAAAAATGTCAATAAAATCTATGTGTTACACTATTGTTACTACCATGTTTCAAGTTAAAAATTGTAAAGTTCATTGTCACAAATACCAAATCCCATTGCTCTCGTTCCTGAATGCGATTTTTTCAGTCAGTCGCATTCTTTCCTTCTTCGTCTTCTTTTCTATTTTTTCATGTTGACGCGGTGTTTGGTGCAGCGCGACCAAAGTAGCACGGCCCTTTTATTTTTTTGGTGAAGGAATTTATACGAATCCAACTTTTAAGATCTAAAAGAACTCCGGAAAAGTACATTAATTTTTTTCTTTTTTTTCTTTGTCAATGCAGGTCAAGATTTTCAAACCCATAGGACCCATTTTTTATTGGATAAATGTCATATGATCATTTGCATGACATATTAACCTTTTTTTCATTTTCTTTTCTTTTCTTTTCTTTTCTTTTCTTTTTTCGACGTTTCCTCGAAGAAAATTTATTAGCATACGTTAATAAAAAAAAGGAAACATCTAACGGGTAGTATTATTTTTTTTTCTCTGAACGATGGTATATCGAATAACATATCTCTATAAATCGTGCATAAATCGTATCGTTTACCACCCAAAAAGTTCACATATACTTTTTGTTAAGTGAAAAATGAAGAAAAAAGGGGACAGGAAGAATAAAATAGTGGATTTCACAAATAATATTCGTACGTTGCTGACCCCCTCACTCTCCCTCAAAAGATTCTTACCAATACTGATTAAGAGAAAAGCTGGAATGGTAGTGGGGGGTGGAAGAATTCCAATAATATTCGCGTTCCCCCTTCTCCGATTGTTTTCGCGAGCCAATAATCATATTATACTACGCTAATGAAATGATTGCAAATACACGAAGAATTTATGTAATTTGTTACAAAAATAAAATAAAATAAAATAAAAAAAAAGGAAAAAAATTAATTCGATGAAGAATAAAAATACGTGGGTCATGCCTATCCGGTATATTCCAGAGGTATAACAAAAAAGGAAGGAATTTAAGAGAGAAAAAGAAGAAAAGAAGAAAAGAAAAAAAAGATGAATGCAGCAGCAACGTTTCAAAGGCGCGGCGTAGCCGCGCTTCCTCATTTTCACGACGCGTCCCTTATACCATTCTTCCTTCGAGGATCCCGCCGGTCATCCCGGACGGACCGGTCACAACCGTCTCACTAGACCCAACTCGCCGTTGTATAGAATACAAACACTACCAAAGTGAGTGAGCTTCTTCTTCCAGGAACCCTCTCGCGCCCTTTTTCGGTTGCTTACGGCACGTCGGAGAATAAAGAAAACTGCCTCTTTCGCGAACCGATCCCGTACCAGGAATTCTCGGTGCCCCCGGCTTTATTTCTCTTTCATTTTTCTTTTTCTTTGTTCTTTGTCTACCATTTTTATTTTTTTTTTTTTTATTTCTCAAACGAAAACTGAAAATTGATAAAATAAGAAGAAGAAGGGTTATAAGGGTTATTTTGCTAATTACACTATTACTACTACCATTCTATTCCTAAAGAAACGTGATAAAATCTTTCTTTATATTTTTCTTCTTTCTCTCTCTCTCTCTTTTTTTCTTTCTCTTTCTCTTTCTCTTTCTCTTTCTCTTTTTTCTAGCACCCTTAGGAAATCGTACGCTCCTTTTTGAGAACCTCGACTACCTACGGAAAATCGATAAAACCAAGATATATATATATAATACTTTGCCCTTTTTTTCTTCTTTTTCTTCTTTTTCTTTTTCTTCTTTTTTTTTTCTTTATTTCTTTCTTTTTATCTTTTTATTTTCTTTTGAGATAATTCTTGATTTTAATTGGAGGTAAATAAATTTAATTTCGTTATTTTTTTCCATTCTGTAAAACGGTCTAAATTTTAACGAATATTTTATATTTTTAAAAATATTTTTGGAAGTTATTTTAATTTGAAATTTAATTATTTTTTTCCGTGAATATTTAAAATGAAATAATTTCTATTGTAATGTCTACAAGAATTTAAACAAACATCATTATTCTTTGATCTGAATGTGTATAGAATTACAAAAGAAACAAAATCATCGAACATTTTATTATAACAAATAAAAAATTAATTCAAACTAATTCAAACTAATCTCTAATTAAATTCACATATATATTCAATCGTAAATTGAAATATAAAAATAACAAAAAAAAAAAAAATAAAACAACTTATACAAAATCACCGAGTATTTGTTATTACAAATAAAAAATTAATTCAAACTAAATCAACCTAACCTCTCATTAAATTCACAAAAATATTCAATCGTAAATAAAAAGATAAAAATAACAAAACAAACAACTATATTAAAGTACAATTCAATAAAATTTAACAAAAACTAAATCAACCTAACCTTTTCTCTCATTAAATTCCTATATATATATATTCAATCATAAATTGAAATATAAAAACTACAAAAAAATAAAACAACTAATATTAAAGTATAATATTGTAAAAGTTAACGAATTAAGATCACGATGTTGGAATGATTAATGGAAAAGCGTAAATTCTTTTTTTAGTAATATATATAATATATATATAGATATAGATATGGGCTGGGGTACAAGAAATTCGTATCACGTTCCTGTAGGGGTTCAGTGAGGCTCGCGCGAAATGGGTCCCCGCGAGGCGTAACGTAGAACGTTTTCAGGGCCTCGGGCAGGGCAGATAGGAGGTAGTTAGTGAAGGCAGACCTCGTAAGATTTCGGTGTGGTGGTACGTGTGTCTCATCCTGTCCACCCCGACTGGGTATAAAGGTTCATTCACACTGGACTCGCTATTTTTCTTAACATCAACAAAACAACTATTTTTCATCAACATCAATTCAAATAAATATTACAATTAATTAAATAAATCTGTACACGAGACGAATTTAATGTTTAAACTTTAAATAAACTTTTATGTGATATAAATAAACGCGTGAACGTAATAAAAAAAAAAATATACTGGATGGGATATCTTTAAAACCAGTTAAAACAACCAACGTGTTTAATGAGAAGATTCATCCATCCAACATCAAATTTGCTTACGTATTAATCACCTTTAATGAAGTTAACTTTAGAACCCATACTTGTTCTCACAATATTATCACGCTCTTTTACGTATTACTCCTYTATAATTTTCCCCTCCAATCATCATCATCATCCTTTTTCTTATCCTTCTTCTTCTCGTTTTACAATCTTACGCGGTTACTTACGTCACATCATTTTGTTTTATAATTAAAAGTAATGTTCATTCAGAAAAAACCCCGAACGACACACACATGTGTCGTGAATCGAGTAAAAACACAAAGAAGAACCCCCATAAAAGTATCATCATTTTTACAATAAAATTGAAATATTTCAAAAAAAAAAAAAAATAATATTCGTCAACAAAACATATAATTTAAAATACGATCATGATATAATTTCAAATCAATCATAAATGAAAATTATTGAAAGAAAAATACATTGTGAGGGCACCTTAAAAACACGGGTTTCGCCCACCCGCACACAAATACATTCTCATATACGAACACATAGAGAGAGCTACACGTGGCGTTTCACATAAACTTGTGTGTAGCCCTTGTCTCTCTCTCTCTCTCTCTCTCTCTCTCTCTCTTACACACACATACACAGACAAATACAAGCATAGAGTGAACATCGGTAGGAGAGTTTCCCCTCTCGCTCTAGCCATGTTTCGCGTTACGACGCTCCCTTCCCATGCTTTTACTCTCTATCTCTGTCTAGTGAACGTTTCAGTACCCTCGTCGTCGTAGTCGTCGTACCGCGGGCTTCTTCTCGTCCCCCTTCCTCCACCTCCTCCACCACCCTCCTCATCGTCCTCCACCTCTCGTTCGTTTCGGACCTGAAGACCGAAGGCAGATCGATCGGATGATTTTCCTCGGGGTTTTCCTCCAACGACGTCGACGACGACATAGTCGACGACCACCCCGCGACGACGACGACGACGACGACGACGAGAGAAATTGCTCTCAGGACTCCCGATTCGAGTGAGGAAAAAAATTCAGGTCGATCGAACCTTCCCTCTCTTTCCCTCCACCTCTCTTTCTCTCGTTCGCTTAACTCGAACGAACGAACGAACGAGTAGGGTGTTGGGTGTATGGGGAGAAGAAGAACGGGGGGATTACTGGGGGGAGGGATTTGGGGTGACCGGAGGGAGAGTACGGGGAGGGACGTAGAAAGAGCGACGAGCTGGAAAGCCGTTCCGTTCGTTCGTTCCTCCGAGGAACGCGAAATGGGGAATGTTAGAGACGAACGAGTGAGAGAGATAACGATATAGAAAAGGGGGAGTTGGGTGGTTGGTAGGTAGAAGGTGGACTGAGAGGTGGGAGGGGAGGAAAAGGTGTCCCCAAACCGTAGAACCCACGCGCGCGGACATCGCGAACTCTCTGACGGATTTACGTCGGGAAACGAACGAGGTCACGGACTCCACTGTGTATGTGTATCCGTGTGCATGACAGAGAGAGTGAGAAAGAGAACACTCTTTTATATATATATATATATAATAGGTAGGCAACCTGAAAAAAGAGAGAGAGAAAAAAAAGAAACGGACGCGGATACCTAAAACAACCTTGACGAATCCTGCCGAACCCTCACGAATACTTTTTCTTTCTGTCCTTTCTTTACCTTTTCTTTTGTCCCTTTTTTGCTGTCTCATTCACGTTATTTTTCCAAAAATCCTTCGAATAATTTTTCCTCCTTATTCTTCTTTTCTTTCTTTTTAGATTTGAAACAGTTTATAGGAATCCAGGAATTTACATTCTTTAACACATTCGCGACCGCTGACATGAATTCGCATCATTTAAAATTTTAAAAATTTATATTTATATATTTATTATTTTATTATATTTAACTAATACTTATATATAAATAACTTATATATAATAACTTAAATATAAAATTAAATTTATATTTAATTAATATTTTATTATATTTTATTATAAATTTATATTTCATTATTTCAATATAATATTTAAATAATTATATTTTATCATTTAAATATAAATTTAAATAATTCATTATTTTTGTCGGTACTCATTATTTAAAAAAAAGAAAAAATATGCCGGTTGCGAATGTGTTAATTTTTATTCTTATGTACAATCTCATGGTGAGAAATAAATCGAATTTTCCTAACTTTAACTACTACATCTTTTCTTTTGTTGCACAACTACTACTCGTTTCTATTTTATCTCTGCCATTTTATTTTTATTTCGATAACTTGAATGATTTTTATTCGTTTGATTAATTTTATTGAACTTGTTCATTTTTACCATGTGTGTGTTTATTATTTTATTAATTCTTCAAAAACATATGTTGAGTTTTTTTTTTTTTTTTAATTAAATTATCAACCCTTGCTAAACAACGTTTTTCATTTCGAAATATTCATTCGTATTCTATTTCAATTATTCGTATTACACACTTAATCGTAAATGGTTTTTATATTCAATACTTCAACCCCCTTCATGAACCCTTTTTTTTTATTCTCTTTCAAACCCCTATTGTTTTGTATCTGTTTCTCTTTATTTTTCGTTTGATATTTATTTCATACCACTTGATTTTCTTTTTTTTTTTAATTTACATAGAAATCGTTTCACATTCTAATTAATCTAAATTAATTTTTTTCTCCTTGTATTTTATCTTTTATTTTTTATCTTTTATCTTTTATCTAATGAATTACAACAAATGAAATATCATACGAGACAAAAAATGTATTAAACATAACATGTTTTATTTTTTTCTAACTACGATATACGATCGATGATTATAAATATTAAATGTTCACAAAATGTTAGGTTAGCTTTTGAAAAAAAAATGTGTTAAACTTTAACAGTTAACAAAATGAATTTTCCATTTTTTCTAACTACGATATACGATCGATTATTGTAAATATTATAATATGTTGAAAATGTTAGGTTAGATTTTGAACGGTCAACGGTTGTTACGGTCCTGCTTTTCGAGAAGCTGTTCTCGCTGTTCGCTGTCGTCCGACCGATAATTCGAGTTGCCGTAAACTCGACGTATGTTCGCGACGTGGTGCAAAAGTTAGATATATTCATAACAAAAAGATAGAACGATAAAGAGAGAGAGAGAGGACAAAAGGGCAGGTAGAAAAAAAAGATCAACTCGTTTCACAGGTCCCAGATCTAAATGGAAGATAACTTCATAACTTCTTCTTCTTCATCTTTTCTTTCCTTTTTTCTATTCAATCTCTCTCTCCCTCTCTCTCTCTCTCTTTCTCTCTCTTTCTCTCTTTTGTCGACATTCCTTCAAACGAAAGATAAAATCTAAATCATTCGTCTCTATTTTATCTTTTCCAATTTCTTATTATTCAATATCAATTCTGAATAAATGTACGTAATTGTACACCCCCTTATTTTATTCGAACATAATCAATAATAATAATAATAATAATAATAATAATAATAATAATAATAATTGTAATAACAATCTTATAAAAGTAATTTTATTTTCATTGTATATTTGAAATCTCAACGGTATTCGCGGCCATGTTTGTTTTTCAAACGATTGGACCAATGTCCAGTCGCGTTTATTTCTTCAGAATTTTTATTATTCTACCATTTTCGTAGATTTATTAAAATTTTTATTCTACCATCAATTAAAATAAATTAAATGAAATGTGATTTTATATGACAGATAATAAATGAAATTATTTAATTTAATTCGATGTTTGAATTATTGACAGTTGTTGTATTTGAAGTCAGCTTATAAATTCAATACGATAAAATCCCGCGTAAAATTTTTTGCCTAACCTATAAATATATTGTTTTTTTTTTTATTTTTTTTTTTTTTCAACAAAAATTCTTTCCATTCCACGAAAAAGTTTATCGCGTGAACGAGAGGAGTATGGGGAGTTGGTAATTTCTAACGGAAGTTAAGTTTTTACGGTCGCAATCTGCGCGAACAGATATAACCTCTTGCGTATCGCATAAAAACGAAGCTTCATGACGTCATTTAACAACGCCAACGGTGACATTATCGTCGTAATACTTGCATCCACGAGTTTCGTTCAGTCTCGAGATGGCGCACTGTCTTTTGAATCTTATTCGCTAATTTTTCAATGATATCACACTTAGTTATTTGCAATTTATTCAAATGTTTTCAAAAACACATAAATTCTGAACAAGTGGAACATTATTTCAAGTTAATTCAACCATGATCTAATTGATTATTCGAAAAAAGTGTAAAAGAAGTAAAAAGAAGGATTATTTTCGAATAAAAGTAGGCAAAAGTTAGGCTTGTATTGGTGTCAGTCACCTTGGGTGGACCCTTTATTCGATTACTATCACGTTCCTCGTCTCAAACCGTGCACCCTTAGCGACCCTTCTTTCTCTTTCCCCTTTCGGTCGGTATCCAACTGCCTTTCTATCTAGCAAATCGAACGAGTCCCATCAATTTCACGTAAGTGCAGTAGCTTCGAGAGAACGAAAGATAGAATAAGCTCAACCTTTACGGGATTTCATCATAAACCTATCCCCTTTTCTCAAGTTCTCCTTATCACAACCTCTTTGCTAATCGTCATTAGCTGCGATACCCTTTTCCCTTGATAATAATAGTCGTTGTTAAAAAGTTTTAATATTCATCTAAGTTTCAAGGTCACTTTGGAAATACGATTAAATATAATTTGATTGAACAACAATCATTGTATTACTAACAACGCGAATCAAAGAAAAATAATAAATGGGGTTTCGTCAAGAATTGACAAAATAATTTGTTGAAATAAAAAGTAAAAAAAACATTGAAAATAAATGAACTACGGTATCATGGACGACACGTTTTGCAATAGACAAAGACCACTAACTTTCCCCCTATTGCGTTTTATTCCCGAGGAAAAAGGTTTTGCTTCGAAATAAGAACCAATGGCACATCGCGTGATTCGTCCCCATCATCTTCGATGTGTACATAATTTCTCTTGGTTGGTCCCTAATCGAGCTTGGTCGACCCTCTTCATGCGTCCTCGTCGTCGTAGTCGTCATCATCATCATCGTCCTTTTCTGATCGCGAATCAGGTGCGTCACGAATAACCGCGTGCCCGCGGGACATTGATTTTGGGATCCTACTCTTTATATATATATATATATATATATATATATATATATNTATATATATGGGGGTAGGATATATGAGGGATACATGCAGATACTATATATGAGAATACATAAAACCCCCATATAAAAATATTAGGTGTCTTGAGAAAGTTTTGGCCAATTTTCTAACAGTAACTCTTAACCCATAAGATTTTTCATATTTCTATAAATAAACATATACATCAAAATTTATCAATTTATACATTGGCAAAGAAGATTCCTTCAGACAGAGATTGGGGTTAAGAATACGCACACAGTATCTTAAATAAATAATATACCATTAACAAATAGATCAAATCCTAATCGTAAGAAATACCAAACAACATAAACACCCTAAATATAATAATAAATTATTGTAAAGTATAATAAAACTATACATCAACGTTTACAATTCAACCCCAATATCAATAATCGCAAATAGGTGGATCTATTTTTTTCGCATATTCAAGAATACAAAGATAACGTAAAACGTAACAAAAGCCAAGAACATGAAACAGAACAGAACAGAAAAGGGCATATAGGATGTCATGGCATGACAGGTTAGGGCAAGATCTAACGAAATCCTTTTTCAACGACAATTTCTACGAGGGTTTGGACGTATCTCAGGGTTCGACACATTCGACAGTTTCTATCGTTCGCTAAGATAGAACGTAGAACCTAGCTGGTGCTGGTTCTAGGAGAAGTAGGGTCATCGAGGTAGAAGAAGGTCGAAGGTGATGCTAGCTTTGATGGTGGTMGTAGTAGTAGAAGATAGTAGAAGATAGTGTAATAGTAGTAGTGGTAGAAACAGGGCCGCGATATAGCAGTGGTGGTAGTGCCATAGCCGCGCCAATGTCGAGGAGCGGGTGGACGAAGGATGGACCGAGGGGGAAGGGTGGCATTGGGTGGAAAAGGGGGAGGACACTTTGGAGGAAGAGGTAGAGGACGAAGAGGTGGTGGTGGTGGTGGTGGTGGGTGGATGGGTGAGGTTGAGTTGGGAGCGAGGACGCGACCGAGTGAAGGGTGGCAAAGAGGGTGGCAAGTGAGAGAGTGAGAGAGAAGAGAGAATGGCGAAGAGGCCGGGAATAGGAGGAGGAGGAGGAAGAGAAGGAGGTGAAGTGGAGTGAAGAGAGGGTACCTAGCTGGAAACGCGACGGTTCGCCGGCACACTAAGTATAGGCGTCCTCGCGACGCCGGCCGTCAATATACCACCCCTAACTAACCCCTGGGGGGTCTGTGGGTGTTGCTACCAGAGTGTATGAGAGAGGAATAGAGATGGGGATACTAGCTTGAGATCTGAGCGAAAAGGAGGAAGACGGTTAGATATATATATAGGGTGGGTTGGTAGAGAGCGAGTATACGAGGGTAGGGTGGGTGCTTTTGCGCGAGGGTTGGTCGTCGCCGTCGTCAGCGTCGCCGTCGTCGTTGTCGTCGTCGTCGTCGTCGTCGTCGACATTCTCTTGGTGTGTGAGAGAGAAACAGAGGTAGGTAGGTAGGTATGTAGGTAGGTATGTAGGTAGGTATGTATAGGTAGGTATAGGTAGATATAGATAGGTAGGTAGGTAGGTAGGTAGGTAGGTAGGTAGGTGGGCACCAGCCAACCATCTATACCATACTATAGCGAACGACGCTATCCTACCCTGGCGTAGCTTAGTTTAGCTTAGGGCCCTGGGAGGCCAAGGGAGAGGAACCTCGCGAGAGAAAGAGAAGAACATGAGCGAAGCTTGAAACGAACAGAGATAGAGATAGAGAGAGAGAGAAGAGAAGAGAACGATGGAGGATGCTACGAAGAGCATACGGAAGAGAGAGAGAGAGAAGTGTAGAGATACCGAGGGAGAGATCTGTTGGAAGAAGAGAAGAGATAGGATGAGAGTGTGAGAGAGATAGGACTAGTATAGGGTCGGTGGTAGGACATTGCGGATATATTCGCCTCTATCCGACGAAGCAGCAGCAGCACTACCAGCTTCAGCAGCAACCTCCTCGCGTACCATCCTCCTCCAACCAAACGACCAACCGACCGACCAAACGACCGACCGACGGACGGACGGATGGAACGACGGACCGAACGACCGAGTGAACATCCTCTCCCTCTCTCTCTCTCTCTCTCTCTCTCTCTCTCTCTCTCTCTGACGTTTCTCTCTCCTGACCATCCTGCGACGTAATCAGCGAGAGAACCACCACCCCAACCCAACCCAACAACCTCCGGGCCTCCTCTTCCTCATCCTCATCCTCATCCTCATCCTACTACTACTACTACTACTCTTCTCGCACAACCACCCCATTTCTCCTCCTCCTCTTTACGCGCAACCACCCCTCCTCGGCATCCCTTACCGTTGCTGCCGTGGCATGCATCTATCCGGACGTCTATCTACCTATCTCGATGCACTGGGTGTCCGTCCGAAAAGCTTCCACGTTTCCTACTTTTCTCTTAAACATATATACATCACTATTGCACACCCCTTTACTAACACCACTACCCTACCACCTAACTTTATTCCGATTATCAACATGTATTGTGTATAATAATTATTGTAATATTAGTAGAATGCATTAGAGTATTAAAAAAATTGTTAATTAATCGATAGGAATATGTATTGATGTTTAAAAGCACTAATATTTTTTAGGAGTACCGTCCTCTTCGAAATTCACTTTCAGACTGGCACAAAGTCCTCTATCAAAATTCTTTTATTCAATGCTGTTTATATGACATTTCGAATGTTACGCATGTGTGTAATGGTAATATAATAGTTCTAATAAAATGAATTTAAGATTAAAACGTTCTAATTTTGACTTTTTAAAATCATTTTTATGCAATTATTTTATGTCTTCTGTTCAGTGATGACTATGAGGGTTCAATTGTCCTGTAATGAACAGTAAAATGCATTAGTGCAATAAAATAATTATTTATTAATCAATGCAAGAGTATATTGTTCTTTAAAAACACCAAGTATATGATCGGAATACTGTCCTGTTCGAAATTCACCTTCAGACTGACACGTTGTCAACTATGACATTACTTTTATGAATGTTGTCCCACCCCATCACCCCATTTTCCTTCTGATCCTATATTTGGTGTTTTCAGGTAACAATACACATTTATTTTGATTAATTAACAATTATTATAATGCATTTATGCTTTTTACTTGTATTACAGGTTAATTTTATTTGATTGGTTCTATCAACAACCCTTAAATATTCCTAAACAACCAACCCCCAATAAAAACAAAGGATAAACAGATTATCTTTTAGGTGTTACAGTTAATCTTTGTAGGAGTCTATCGATCATTTTTATTTCTTGCAACCAAACAAACTTTTTTTAAACAATATAATAATTGTTTTAAAAATAACAAATAGAAACAACAAATATTTGATTTTATTTAATTATGTAATAACAATCACTTAACGTATTTTAACTTACCACCCCAATAAAAGAATCAAAGATGCTAATCTTCGTTTTAGGGGGAAGAATAGGTTGAACGTTTAGGGGTGGTGGTTTACTTTTCTTTTAAAGAGTCACGATTATTCGTCGGACAGTTTTATAAACTCGGACTTACCTTCGAAAGATCCTTCACCCTATTTAACGGCAGTTTCGTAAAAGCGTTTAAACTTTCCTTCTCTCCGAGTAAGAGTATGAGAGAAAGAGGAAGGAATGAAGGAAGGAAGGAAGGAAGGAAAGAAGGAACTTAGCCTGTAAACGAACACTGGGTCATTAAGTATCCATCTTCGGTCGTTCAGTACTTTCTTTCTTTCCTTCTGAATGACGAAGTTAAAAAAGTTAGTTGAATAAAAAGAGATTTAAACCAACAGCGAAAATTCTTTAAATGGAAAAATAAAGAAATGCAATCCTAAGAACCAACCCCCTCAACCCCACCCTCTCTCTTCTCTTAAAAACATCGATTGATTTATCGATCGGAACAAAATAAAATGAAAAAAAAAAAAAAAATAGGATGAGAAAAAAAACGAATATTAAAGTAAAGTAAAGTAAAGTAAGGTTAAGTAAAGGTAAGGAAAGGAAAATAACGGGTTGGATATGGGTCGTATCTACAAGCAACCATAGAACGTAAATTCGCGGAAGAACTCGTAAAGACTCGTAGAGACGGCCGTCGCGTAATCGGGTAATGAGCCTGAGATACGAGTCCGAGTTTCCTTTTTTATATTTTCTCGTTGTTGTTGTTGCTGTAGTAAAATTACAAAACTAGTTTAAGTAATAATATTCCTTATGTAAAAATGAAAAAAAAAGCAAAATTAGAAAAGAAAGAGAACAAGAATGACCAACACCATTCCAGTTCAATACGCGTACTTAAAGAAGTAACCTCAATTGGGTTCATTTTTAGACAGAGAAACGTTGGAATTGGTATAACCCTTATACGAATGTGAATATTATTTCGATATAGATGTTAATAGGTTAGGAGATCTTTAGAGAATGCGAACTAAATCACGATTTCGATAAGGGTTTATATATTCCTCCCTCATTTCTCTCTTACTCTTCTACCACAACATATCACCATTAAATTCTCTTACCATTTACTCTTAACTGTTCTCTTTCCATTCCGTTCCTTCCGTTTGGTTCTGTTCGGTTTCATTTTATTTTAACATAGTATAGTAAGTGCATATCGTTTTCATCCCCACTCCTCTTTTTTAGCATCGTATTCCTCTCATTGAAAAGCATCTATGACAATTTCAACTACCTTGACGCAACCCTAACCTATCCACGTATACTTGTACTTACGTACTTACCCTATGAATACTTTGAATAATGATTCTAGCTATCTAAGTATTACATACTTATAAGTATATATATCTTACCTAGTACGAGTATGCTAACATTTAAGTAAGTATAGTTACTTTATAGCACTATTGTAGAGAACACGTGTAACTCTGGATAGAATACACCAAGAAGATATCCTACAACTTCATATATATATATATATATATAAATAGATAGATAGATAGATAGAATATATACCTCAATGGAGATTTTCAATGGGTCCAAATATTTCCATCAAAAAAGAAGTTTTACATTGAACACCCATGTATAAAATTCAACAGAAATTAATGTTTCCTATTTGTTGTATTATACATTAACTAACTATATCTAATTTTTATCTTTCAAGATAATTATCTTAATTGCAAAACAAATGATCAAACCCCAATAAAGGGTCGTTCAAATATTATAACAAATTCCTGTAAATTTGTATTTTTGATCAGACATTTTGAACGACCCAAAACACTTGTGTTTTGTTGTTTAAAAAAAAATGAATAAACGTATGGGTCTAAAATCTTTCTTCTCGTATAGAATTTAGCTGACGAAAGTGAGCGTAGTACTACCCATCCATTCTTATAAAGTTTAAAACTAAACTCGTGCTGTATTCGCTTTCTCCCCTTTTGTTCTTCTCTTTCTCTTTCTCTTTCTCTTTCTCTTTCTCTTTCTCTTTCTCTCTCTCTCTCTCTCTCTCTCTCTTACTCATCTCGTTCTGCGCAATCAAAGGTATAATCCGTACAATTGCCGGCAAAGTTTCAAACTCGGTCTTTCCCTCGTTACAAATGAAAAGTACACGCAAACGATTATGACGCGTATACAGGAGGGTGGTAAAACACAACACAACACAACTATCAAGAACAAGAAACAATAATAACAACAATATTAAAGCAGATAAATTGAAATCTTTTCTCATATTTTTTCCCCGTTTAAAAACAACATTCATATAAATCATCCCCCATTTAAAATGTATTAATAATTAAATCAATAAATACTACTGCCCCAATCAATAGAACAATCAATCAAAATATATATATGTTTTATCATCAATTGTCAAAAATGAGTTTAACATCAGAACGATCATCCAAAAAATAAATGTAGTAAACAACCCCTAAAGACATGTTATTTGTTTAATAATCACGCAATCAACAATGATAACGAATAAAAAATAGAATGACGGTGTAAAGGGTAGGGGGAAGAGAAAGGAAGGGAAGGAAGGGTGAGTGGTGGTGGTGATTAAAGCATAGTTTAGGAAACACCGCGTAGATATAAGAGTAAGAGTGCGCGAGTGTGCATATTCTGGAACGTAGGTGTCTTTCATAGGTGTATCAGAGCGTTGACGGTATGTAAGCTGGCGTAGGTGTAAACCCTGATAGTGGTAGGTATAGTAGATAGAAAGAGAAAGATAGACAGAGAGAGAGAGAGATGGAGAGAAACGTTAGGGCGATTCTGGAGGTCTGCTGAAGCTTGGGCTACATATACTTGTAGGTAGGTACGTAGGTAGGCATATATATATATATATATATATGTATATATGTATATATATAGGTAGGAAGGTATTAGATAGGGAGGAAGGTAGGTAGATAGGTAAAGGATAGGTAGGTGAAACGTGTATTAGTGTTAGTGTTAGTGTTAGTGGTATTTGCAATAGTGCTGTGTTGGTGTTCGCCTAACTCAGGAATACGAGGGGCTAACATCTAGGCGAAGTACATACATAGGTAGGTAGGTAGGTAGGAGGGACTAGGTACTATCTAGTATCTAGTAATACCGGGTACTAGGTACGTACGCGCCGCGGACGCCAAATAGCGGTTCGCATATTCAGAGATAGCGACGTCGCTCGCTAGCTCGGCGCGCGATCGCCCCTGATTTAGGTTTCTCTCTCTCACTCACTCTCATCCCTCTCACTGTCTCTCTTGCTAACTCTAGCAGCTAGCTAGTTCTCTGCCTTTGCTTCAACCTCTACCTACTACTATATACCTCTACACCCGTTCCTCTATCTCTTGGTTCTATCCACTAGGTACCTATACAGCAACCACCCCCTTTAACCACCCCCTTCCCAACCAACCAACCTCGTTCCTGCTGCTCCATCTTCCCGTTTCTCCACCCCATCTCATCCCACTCCTTCCTTCTTCTTCTTCTACTACATCCTCTCTAACACATATGTATGTACATATGTATGTATGTGCAGGACACACTCATGCTATACTTATTTGTGTGTATTTCAGTTGAGTTAGGGGGAAGTAAGCACGTATATACGCGGGAAATGACGTACACTTAGCCAAGACTAACACGCTTTGCCTTCTTCGATGTCCTTCGTCGTCGTCGTCGTCGTCGTAGTCGTCTCCTCCTTGTCGTCCTTCTCCTTCAACCGTCCTCTTTTAGTCCTAGTCCGTCGTCAACGGATAACGTCTTCAATACGACGACTACGTTGACATCGAAACCTTCCCAAAAAACGGTTCTTTTGTGATACTTTACTTTAACTTACTCGATGCTTTTTTTGATTGTTATTACCAACGTTTGAATTTAATCAATTATCCTTCATACATTTTATTTTATGTTATTTTATTTTTCTATTCCTTAAGTATGAAGCTTAAATTATGGGAAAGGGAGGTTGTTTTTCGTTTCTATGACAAAAGAAATAAAGTTAGCATAAAAAAAGAGTTAGGTTAGGTATTGTTAACTAGGAATGAACACACTGAAGGGGTTGAGAGGTAAGGAATTGTTTAGGAAATGGAAATTTGATTTGATTTCTCTGTTCTTAAATGTATGAACCTAAAGTTATAGGAAAGGGAGGTTGTTTTTTGTTTCTATGACAAAAGAAATAAAGTTAGAATAAAGAAAAAGTTAGGTTAGGTATTGTTAACTAGGAATAAACATATTGAAGGGGTTGGGAGGTAGGGGATTGTTTAGGAAATATTTTGGAAATCCTCTAGTTTCAATGATATGGTACTTGAAATATTTATCCAATGTCGCTAAAGGTCAAGGAAACTCTTCCTGACCCTCCAACTACTCTCTGAACATTGCTACTAACTGTGATATCCAACTACAACGACGTTGGTGATGGTRGTGGTGATGATGGGTGGGTGGGTTTTGCTCGGAAATGGTAATGAAAAATGAATAATCAAAATTGGATCGAAGATAACCTACCAACGGTATGGTTAATTTCGTTATGATCAAAATATATATGCAAAACGATTAATGGAAATACGAATCTTATAAAATGATACGATTTGTGACGGAAATATTGAATGCACGTGTAAAAAATAAAATTGGAGATTAATTTAAAAAGTTAGGTTATAAAGTTAAGTGTTATACACACCTGTATATCATATTTGAATTTTTATCTAACAATTGTTTGAACTATTGTAAAAAAAAAGAGTATATAAAACAAACAAACGCAGTTAACAAACGTGTTAGATCAAAAATTCAATCTTAAAGAGGTTTAACAATGTGAACTGAGTAATTAATAATAACAATTTCTCAAACTAAAACGAAAGAATACAAATTGCCTTATAAACACGTTGACTGTCACAGTGATTCCCATTTCACCTGTATTTAATAAATTCATATCTTAAAAATGTAAAAGAAATTGTAAAAGAAAAAAAAATCTCATAAAACTAACCTATAAATCGATTAAAAAAAAAATCGACAAAATAATATTAATTGATGAAATGAGAAACACTGTTGAGTTTAACTTTTTAGATTCAAAATAATAAATAGATAAATGAATAATAACAACGATATTCTTAAATTGTTCATATATATATATATATATATACTATCATTTAAATAAAATTGAAAAATTACAAATAATCTTACAAACGTGTTAACTATCAACAGTGATCCCCAAATAAACCAATATTACAAACATTCTTTCAATTATAATCTTCTAGTTGCTAATATTTAAAAAAAAAAACAAAGAAAAAAAGTCTAACATAACAATAAACATTAAATTAAACAAAACAAAAACTAATAAAAAGATAATTCCTATTTGATGAATATTACATTTAACATAATTAATAATTCTAACCTAAAAAATATATTATCGATAAAACATATAACATACAAATAAACTAAAATATATTACACAAATAAAATAATAAATAATAAAATAAAAGAAAACAATAAAAAAGAAAACTTGTGAAAAATAATAAGAATATAGAAATAATTGAAGAAGAGAATGAGAACCACTGAACACAGCTGCCGCGCGACGCGGCGGTATCTCTCCGCGTAGTCTGCTACCTCACACCCTCATCATCTTGCGCGAACCCAGCTTCAGCAACGGCAACGGGCAATGGCAGCGGCAGCGGCAGCGTCAGCAACGGCGGCAGAGGCAGCAGCAACGGCTAGAGCAACGGCAATAGCAACGGCAACCAGCACGTGGGTGCCGCTGGTCGAAGGGGTCGCGCGCGTGGAATGAGGGTGACGCAAGGAGAAAGCGGAGGCGGTAGTGGGATGGGGTGAGGTTGGGTTGGGTAGGGTGGTGGGAGTTGGGTGGCAGAATAGGGGGAGCAGGAGGTGGGGAAGGAGGGCGTGGGGTGGTAGAAGCGCGACGGTGGAGGCGCGAGGCGGTCGACCGATCGCGAACGCGAGGGACTCCGAAGGGCTCCGAAGGACTCGAAAGGGCTCGGAAGAACCTTCCCACCATCACCAACCAACCACCACTATCACCTACATCAGCATCACCACTACTACCATCACAATCACCACCCACTGACCATTGCCCTCCACCCTAAACGCAAACCCACTACTACTACCCTTCTCTCTCCTCCCCAGTCTTCTTCTTCTTCTTACTGAACTTACCCTCTCGGACTTACGTCGAGAGAGGATGGAAAATTTTCTTTCTTTTTCATCGAACAAAAAGAAAAAAAGAAGAAGAAGAAAAAGAAGAAGAAAAAAAGGACAACATCGTCCCCTTACCCCGCTAACTAAGACTTTGTCTTGTCGCTTAAATTTTATATCTTGGTCATCTTTTAATCTATTATCTTTCTCAACTGTTGCTGCTGCTAATTATCATCTCAGTTTTTTTTTTATGAATAATCTTCTTTTTATACTTTTGTTTTTATTACGTTGGATATTGTGTAAGAATAAAATTAAAAAGAAGAAAAAAAAAAGAATTTCTATAAGATTTAAGTAGGAGAGTCCTCTTTAACAAGAATTCGGAACTAAAGCTAAATTTAGATTTCAATGTGTTTGACCTTTTTTTTCAAATACCTCGGAGAAAGTCGAGAAATTCTTTCGAAGCGCAACCGGTACTATATATTCCAAGCGCATAGATCATAATACAATAGCGTAGGTCAGGAAACAGGGAAGATACGCATCCCACTTGCCATGTGCTCGACGACGCATTTCGCTTCGAGTTACTCACCCCTCTCTACCCCACCTCGTTCATTCTACTATAACTCTCCTCTTCCTATCCCTGTTCAATGATCACTCGCTCACTCGCTCTCACTCCTTCTGTTTGCCCCATATATTTATTCTTTGATATTATTATTATTACTTCTGTATTTTCACTAACTGTTCTTCTTATCGACAGTGAAAATTCATTTCTCTTCTCCAATTATTTCCTTGTCGATAATGTAGCTACATCGCACAAATAAAATATTATTATCGACAGAGACATAACCTACAAAAGAAAAATATTTTTATTATCGACAGATAAATTACCGACAGTGCTAAAGTATTTTTTGTTATCAACAGAAACATAACCGACAGTGATTTACTTTCAACGTTTCTCGGTAATGCAGTTACCACGCATTTATTATTATTCGTCGATAATTTAGGTATATCGTACAAATAAAATATTATTATTGACAAAGATATAACCTATTTTTTTTTTTCCTTGAGGTTTGTTTACCCGGGCGCTCAGTCTCTAGACCATTGTACCCGGGCCCCTTGCGGGAAAAAACCTATGACCATAGCGGTCCCGCGGGCAGCCCCGACTCCCTTGCAAAGCGCAGGAGTCTGGCTGCCCCTGAGCCCACTAGGTCGAAGTTGTTGTCGGTGGTCCCAAGGACATTATTTCTGACGTCCGCGAGCCCAACGCATTGAGTTATGAAATGGAGGGGGGTATCCTCTCCTTTGCCACACCTGCCGCAGACCGAGTCTTGTGCAAGGCCCTGTCGCGTAAGGTGCTTTCTAAGGTGCCAGTGCCCGGTGACCAATCCTACCACCAGCCTCAATTGGGCTCGGTCCAAAGGTTGATCAGCTCGGTACCTAGCTCCTCCGAAGGCCCTGAAAACAGAGCCTTCGTGTGCCTCATGCCAGGGCCTTGCACCCAGAGATCCCTGAAGCGGTCCGTAGCCCACTTCTTAGACCTCCACCGCTTAAGCCCCTCTGACACGCTGATGTGGCATTAGATTGCCAGATCGTGCCGTGAAGCTCCAAGTCTGGCAAGCTCGTGCGCCCTTTCGTTGCCCTGAACGCCACTATGACCTGGCACCCAGAGCAACCTTACTCTGTTGTCACTGCCTAGCCGTGTCAACAAGTCTACACAGTCCTTCACCAGCCCTGA
>NW_015149034.1:529702-575596 GCF_001465965.1 Polistes dominula | reverse complement strand
TCAGGAGCCCATCGACAACCATGAACCACATCAGTGGGGAGGTGGGACACCCTGAGGGCACCTTCTGCCGACGCCTGATGTCCGTCCCACTGAGACTAGCAGTGATGATACGTGAGCGGAGCATGAAGTCCATCCACTGGACGATAGTGCCGTCGATGTGGAAATCCCTCGCTGCTCCGCATATAGCTTCGAAGGAGGTGTTATCGAACGCCCCCTCGACGTCTAAGAAGACACATAACGTGGCTTCTTTCCTGTCGAGGGCACCTTCTATCTCGCGAACGAGGCCATGAAGAGCCGTCTCGACAGACTTACCTGCTTGGTAAGCGTGCTGTGATGGCTGCACCGGCATCCTCGCCAGCGCTCCATCCCTTATGAACCTATCAACGAGTCTTTCCAGCGTTTTCAGCAGGAAAGACGTCAAGCTAAAAGGCCTAAAAGCCGTTGCTTGGTCATATCTGTCTTTTCCCGTTTTTGGGATAGACTATTTTGATCTCCCGCCATGGCTTAGGTACGTATCTCAAGGCGAGACATGCTCTGAAGACACGGATCAGATGCTTGACTAGCCCGTCCCCTCCATTCTGAAGAAGAGCGGGGAAGAGCCCGTCAGCCCCCGGGCTCTTGTACCTGTCGAACGAGTCCAGAGCCCAGCGAATCCTGTCGTACGTTACCACTGCAGCAGCAGTGGTCCAGTCACCGGGTCTCGTGGCGCGGAGCTCCCCCTGAGTCAGGGGGCTATGCTCGACCTGGCCGGATCCCGGGAAGTGTACCTCCAATAGGTGGGCAAGGATGTCCTCTTGTTTCTCAAGCTGCTCCTCATTTGGGAGAGAGAGTCCACCGAGGCTTGGTTGCGGGCCATTTGCGAGAACTCTGCGAAGTTTGGCCACTAGAGGAAGGGCCTCAACTTCAGAGCAGAATTTCCCCCAGGCCTTGCGTTTAAGATATAACCTATAGAATTAAAATATTTTTATTATCAGCAGAGACATTACCGACAGTAATGTACTTTCAGTATTCGTCGGTAATATAGTTTCCTTTGCAAAGATAAAGTATTATCATCAATAGAAACATTACCTACAATGCTAAACACGTTAGATGGCGCCACTTATCAATCCTCTCGTAATGGCGCTAGTTTTGAAATTCAAATAAATGCTTTTTTCAAATATCTTATAATAGAATATAATTAATCAATAAATCTAGATTATAAATTTATTTACTAATATTATTTAAAAATAATATATTCTTTTTTCTTTTATTATTTTTCAGCCAACAACGTTACGCTCTCCAACCTGGCTGATTAATTTTCGTAGAGGTAACAGTTTTGAGTGTGCAACATTTTTAACAAGTCTTCTACTAGGACAAGGATACAATGCATTTGTTGTTTTTGGCTATGCATCTCGGGAACAAGTTCAATGCGACAGAACTAGAATTACCTATCCATATTTACCAGAAGAGGAACCAAAGATAATAGAAGAAGAACATGCTGTTAATTTAACATATAAACTCAAACCACCTGCAGACTTTAGAAGCAAATTTTTATTAAAATTGGATGCTAGAGAAAAATTAAAACTTGAAACTGAAATTAAAGAACAAGAAGAGAAACAAGCTAGAATTATAATGGTATATAATATTTTCTAATCAAATTTATATATTATAATATATATAAACTAATATTCATAATATTTTAGGAATTAGAAAAACCACAACCAGATAAATATCATGGACACAGAGTTCACGCTTGGGTTGTTGTTCTACCTGCCATTAATGATACAAAAGGAAAACAAATTAAGAATCCATTCTTTATCGAATCCTCAACCGGAGAAATGTATGACCTAAATGATCCTCAAACTGATCTTTTGTACCTTGGTGTGGAAAGTATTTGGAATGATGAAAATTATTGGATCAATATGCAAGATGATACAATTGGTTGCAACAAAATTAATTGGAATTTAACTTCTACCAAATTATGGGAACATCTACTTCCTGGTGAACCATGGACCATGCGTGGCATAGAAGATGAGTTAATGGAAGAAAATATTCAAATAGAACAAGAGAAACATTTGGATATGCCTGCTTCTTATGTTAATGAAATATTTATAAATAGTTTAGGTAATTTATTATGTTTTTGTCTTTTTCAATTGCTGTATAACAAAAATTACTTTGTTTGTAGATTATGAAAGACGATATCCACAAGGTCACAAAACAAAATTTTATAAAAAAGTAAAAGTTGATTTGTATTTACCCTACGTTCAATTGGATGGATTGATAGAAAAATTAACAATATACGATGATTACGAATATACAGTTCCAATTGAAATTTATGAAAAGTATGCTAACAGAAATGATCATTTAGTACGTTCACAAAGAAACTTAAATACTAATTATGTTACTGATTTTTATAAAAGAGGTCGAGCAGATGCATGCAAGGGTAATCTATAATAATTATAATTGTATATATTAATTTAATAATATTCTCTAATAATAAACAATTTATAGAACATCGTTATTATACGAACTACGAGAATTCATCGATGTACAATAAAAGAATGTTACATTTCTATGACTTTGTAAGATTAGATGGATTATTAGAAATTGATATACATCCTTTACGTTTAATACAATATTATTCCGATCGTGATGATTTATTATATTACAGGTGAGAACTATTATATTATATTTTTAATATAATACATTATAATATTTGAGAATATTATTAAATTAATATTTTAATACAGGAATGTAGAATTCTCACCTGATGAAGGTAATCCTGTATTAGATGGAATACATTATCGTCACATTCAAGTAAGTTTTGATACCTAACAAGAAATATTTCTTGAAAAACTAATTATATATATTTATTTCAGAGAATAACTGAAAAATATCGTAGAAACAAACAATTACCAGCATCAAGAGATATCGCTGTAAAAGAATTCTTTTTAACAGAAAAAGAAATACATTTAAAGTTTCATTATGAAGATGATAGAATTACTAGAGGTATACGTGTTTATAAAAAACCAGAACCAGGAGAAAATCTAAACGTTCATACTGCTGTTATTCAAGAATACAATGTAATTATTCTTAAGATGTTATAACTTAACATTAATCTAAAAAAAAAAAAATGAAATGTATTTACTTGTTATTTGATTACTTTTACAGCCAGATGCTGTGGCAGTACCTGAACAAAATTTATATTTATTCAAAGAATTGGAAAGATTATTAAAAGAAGAAGATCAATGTGTGTCTAATGTCAGAAATGCAGAAACTGAAATAATATCGTTTATCAAAACACGAACAAATGAATATTTACATCCACAATTAATTATTTCATCATTTGATAAAAATCGAATTGAAGAAACAGGAAGATCTATAAAGGTGATTTTCACAAATAAATTATACTCGTATATCAAAAATGTTAATCTAAATGAATTTGTAGGATACAATATCGATATCTCATAGTTTAGGAGATATTACAGAACCTGTCGATCATTTTGCACCATATTTGGCACAAATAGGAAATCCCAAACATATAAGCAAAGCACAAGCTTATTTATTACGAGAGGATTGTTTGAATGATTTTAAAGATTCCCAAGTGAATAAAGCTAATGTTATTTTACGTAAATCCGAGGAGCTTACAGAAGAGATGAAAAAATTGCAAGCATTGTTAACGCAGGTATAATACAAATATCGTATGATAAAGATTATATTACATTGTCGAAGTTATTATTAATAGATTGACATAGAAAATTGTATTTATATTTTTATATTATAGAACGAAGATTTAACACGGGAGGAAGAGGATGAACTTTTAGCAAAAACCAATGAAATTAATTTTAATCTACACTTGTTGGATATGAAGTTGGATCGTCATAAGAACTTAGTTCCTTTACGATACAAAATGTTGGTTGAATTTTTACAACAAGATGAACGTCTTCATCTTCTTAATGAGTAATAATAATGGTGTATCACTCGTTGCACATATTATATCTTTAAAATGAAATTTATTGGAACGACCAAGATCCCATTTGTCCGATACATCTACCTGAAATGATTGAATTGTTAATAACAAATGAAAAATTAATACGAAAATAAATGAATATACACACACCTTCGTCGTCGAACGTTGCCAATGTAAATTTGCTGAGTTTATTTGTAAAAGTACCAGTGTAAACAGTCGTAGAATGATCCGATTGACGTTCATTGTTTGTACCATCGTTGTGAGAACTGTGATTGCGATTTTCTTCAGCAAAACCAGAAATTAAAGTGTCCATCATTATTGCCTGAAACATATGTTATTATAAATTATCTATATAATATTTATTATTAATATTATTTCATGAAACTTACTTGTCTTGAGAATACTTGTAGAATTTTATAAACACGTGCACCATTTTCTCTAACAGGAAATTGTAAAAACAAACATGGTAAACAATCAGGGTTTCTTTCATCAGAAGGTTTAGCCATTTCCCAACTTAACTCTGAATACTTCAATCCTAATAGAAGACTCTGTTTAAAAAAAAAAGAAATTAATTATTATCTCTCTGTCAACAGTAAAACATGAATGAAACAATTGAAATGTTTTACTTTAACTCACACATTGCATATCATCAACGATATATACACCAGAAGTGTTAATGGCAATGAGAACTTGTAAATCACGATTGGTAATCCAAGATGCAAGTCCTCTAACTGGACGTTCAATTTGTCCTTGAAAGAATGCAGCACCATAACAAGGTAATCCCCAACAGAATTCAAGATACTTTCTAATAAGTTTTCGTGGATTTGTATTGGTCCCATAATGATTAGGTATTCCTTTATATTGTTCTAGAAGTCTAGCTTCTGGTGCTCCTTTACCACCAACCAAACTTAATCCAAATTCTAATCCTAATAGAAGACTTGGTGATGTGTAATGATGAGGTAAAAATCTTCCTCGGTGTCTTCTAAAAAATGCCAATGTATGGGTTTGTGAATTATAAGGGCCTATTTCGATACGTGCTTGTAAAGCTCCTAAACTTGCATATCGTGCTTGACCTTCACATGGATATCTACCTATGACATAAAAACCAAGTTTAAATTTGATTATATATAATAATAAAATTCATACTTCATAACTTAAGTCAAATATGTTTACCTTGCAATACATTATGTCTTGCTTCGGCATACAACAATTCTAACACTTTAGCTTCCTTTATTTGTTCTTCATCATATCTAGAAAGAAATACATTCCTACGAAAGTATAATATGGGTTCCTCATCAGTTTCATCTCTCAATGCACCATACTTCTTGACTAAGCGGTTCCATCTTGCAGCTAACTCTATTGGCTTGTGATTTGGTCTTAATTGAATTTCTAACTGCGATGAACACAACCATAAAGCGAATACTGGTTGACCAATTAAAGGTGGTGCTCTTGCTAATCCTAATTCTGCTTCTGTTTGTACTATTGCTAATATTTGTTGTGCAGTTGAATTTTGTTCAACTTCCATCGTTATGAATACTCCACTCATCAGATAGACTGCGATACGCACTGTGGCTCTACCAGTGTTCATGTACTGTGCTTGGCTCATCATCATCGCTGTGTAAAAACATAATAATGAATGAGAACAATTAAAAATTTGATTAAAATTGTACATTGCAGTATTAACAGCGAAGTAAATGATTGTTCTTCTAAAACATCTTACGCAGTGTTAATAACATTATGAATACTCACACAGTGGTGCATGTCCATCATTTTTGTAATCATTTGGATAACGTTGTACCAATTGTCCTCTTCGCATTGAACAATCCTCTTGCGTGTCCATATTCTTCAATAATCTATTTTATCTTTATGCTGAGACAATTGTTTACTTCAAATGTTTACCATTTTTATATTCATAGATTGAATATACAGAGTTGATTATTAAATTTTACAACGAGTGACACACATTTTTATTTTTTTGTAAACATAGTTTAGATTGTTTACACTCATTTGAATCAATTAAACAATTGCAACTTTTTTAATAAACATTTATAATTCCTCTTATTAATGTTCTTTATCAATTATTACAATATTCATGACTGATAACATTGTAAATTGTAAGATTTGTTTAGATTTTTTGTTAAATACATTTTGTATAATAGAAATTCATTGAATTTATTTAATTAATATAATTAATTATGGATGGAATGAATGAAATTGTTCGTTGATATTTGTAAGACACTGAATAAGTGTGCTTCAAAACAAGAATGCACTGCCATCTAAAGCATAGCTACAATTATTGATTATTCTTGTTGAGGAAGACATAGAATACTTTGAATAAACATTTCATACTTGATATAAAATATATTTTCTTTTTTTCAGCATATTTTATGATACAAATCAATGTATTTATTTAATTTATTCATATTTTATATTATTTATTTCTTTTTTTTATTTTATTTTTTTATTTTTTTATGTGATAATTATCATTTATTAATGTTGACCCTGTACATAAGCATCATATTGTAATTTATACTACTTAATATGCTTAATCATATGCGAATGATTGACTCGTACTACTTAAGTAGTAAGAATCAGATATATATATATATATATATGCTCAGATATTGTTTTAAGTATATTTATTAATATAAATTAAGTGTTCACATATGATCAATTATTAGATAATATAAATCAAATTTACATATATAATTTTTAATCAAAATAAAACACCGATTAAAAATTTTATTTCTTTAATTTCTAAGAATAAATTATATTTAAATGTCCGATAAACTTTTAAGAATAATATAAATCTATAAAGTTAAATATATTATGTTTTATTATTAAGAAAGAAATTATTGAAATCAACAATATTTATAAATTTATTTCATTATTTCTATTTATATCAAATAAGTAATTTAAATACTACCCTTAAACTAAGTAAACTTTGACGTTTTTCTTCAAATACCAATAGAAATCGAGATTTTCGGGTGATTAATTTGAAATGACTCACCCGGTATAAATGTCTAAAATTGGTCAATCTCTTGACGCAAAATATTCGGAAATGTAACAGGAGCACATGATGATTCAGAAAGTAACTAAAGATAGTTCACATTATCAACGCTAGATGGCTACACAAATACACGTTGTAAACGCTAGATGGCAGATAGCAGTGCACGGTTTGATCGTATATGCATATTTAAATAATTTATTTCTCAATAATTAGAAATTGTTTATAAACTTTTATAATCTTATATTATTGTAAATAATCTATAAAATATGTTGAACATTTAAATGTTTATAATTTATACTTGAAAATTGAATAAAAAATGTTTCTATCATTGACGGATATAGGCTAATATGTCATGACGCTTTTTTTCAAAATAATATATTTCTAAGCAAATTTTATAAACTTTTATGATTTTAAACTATTTTTAAGAGTCTGTAGAATATTCTGAGCATCTAAATGTTTATAATTTATGTCTGAAAGTTATATAAATTAATCTTTTAATATGTGACTAATATTTATGAGGAGAGGCGTCTACTAAAAGCTTATAGGCTAATAACCAACCAATGAGCGCTTTAGTTTTAGGACCGCCCATCCTCCGCTCGAATACCTCCTATACCTCTTGTATCATCATGCTTGCCTGATACTTTTTCTCAATTTTAAGACGAGAGAAACCAATTTTAATACTCGCAAGAGCGCCACTGGGTGGCAAATTTCAGAATTATCATCAGATCTGAATTTCAACGGGAAATTGAAAAAAAGACAAAATTTTGATTCGAAAGTTGCGTTTAAAAAATAAAATTAAAAAAAAAGAAGATATGAAGAAAATTATAAAAAGATTCTTAATAATAGTATAAATCCATATAAGTTAATAATAATAATTATTAATTTGTTGACTAATAAATTAATTACAATTATCAATTAATAATCTAATAATGTTTCATGTGTGATTATATAAAAATGAAAACAATGTGTCAGAAAGATCAAATAAAAGTGAATGATAATTAAATATATAAAACAAAATGTGTATTATAATCATACGTTATCTATTTAAATAATTGACAATAAAAATTATATAGATTATTCTTATTATTATTTACATATTATTTGAGTAATATAATTTTTTTCTTACTACGTAAGTTAACACAATTCTTTTTTATTTATTGTAAGATATGAACAAATAAATCAATTAACAAATAAATATCGATAAATATGTCTGTTCATTTTAAATAAGATACTTTTAAGGAATTTAAATGGATATAACATTTAATGGTAGAGAAAGACTGATTATGTCAGTATTAATAAAATATTTTATTTCAAGTAAATAATAATAAAGTATTTTCTTTCAAAAATGTTTATAAAGACGGTATTGTCATTAACATGTTCTCTGTGAAGCCAATTTTGATCAACTTGTCATATAGGCCATTTAATTTTCAGCACATTAAATGAATATGTCTGTGTGTTACACGTGGCAGGGAACATGTTAGTCATCGGTGAAAGTATTATGCTATTTCTTTCAGCACAATGAATATATGTTTGTAAAAGAAGAATAAATGTATTAATGTTATGATAAACTAATGAATAAATATACTTTTAGAGTAGAATAGTATTTGTTTCTTACTTTTACAATACTATCTTACTTTCTAAAAGCTTTCAATTCTGACCATTACTTGTCATCACTAACTAAATTCTTTTCGCATTACATTTAACAAATCTTTTCATCGAAGAAGATAGATGCAATTAATTTCAATATTGGTAATGCTAAAAAAAAAGGAACTTTTATGAACTGATCCAATACTACAGTGGTATCTTCTTTTTTGATGAACAGTCATCTTGTATTGAAATCAACATAATGAAGTGTTATACTCCTGTAAATTATTAAAAGTAATAATGAATATTTGAATAGTATCACATTTTGAAAATAAAAAGATTGATCATCACTTACATTTAAAAATAAAGTTATACATAATTCCATTAGTCAAAGGAAGCTAAATAATAAACAGGAAATAAATATTATATATACTAATGTCTGTATCACTAAAAAATCATTATAGTGAAATATCTAAGAGGTTATAAAACACAGATAGCATGTATTAGTTTATACTTAAATATGATTAGAAAACAACAAAAATCTAACTTTTCTAACATAAGAGATTTTCACAAACACATATATAACCCTATTTATTATATCTATCCATTATCATTCATAGTTTAAAATAAAAAATAAAGACTACTACAAAAAAAATGCATGTAAATAATAAAATTTGAAAAGAATGATAGGTTAGCGGCATATTTTTTAATAAGCTTGCTTACGAATTTCCTGCTGCATTCGAAGTGCATTGGCCGACATATTTGAACGAGCAAATTCGACCAATGAGAACGTTTGAAATATCATCGGCCTTCACGTCGGATCTCACGGATATCTGCATTTTTATTTAGGTTATAATTCGAACGTATTATTATATTGGGATATCATCTTAACCATCAGTCACATTTACGTCATTTTAATAATATTATTAACGTATTATTTAAAGTATAAATAAATAAATATTATTAGGCCTGGCCGGATTTATTGTGAATCGAAGAGATACAACCAACTTCAGAGGCGTGTCATGTTTGCAAGTAACGCGGCGTTATTGTTCGTTGTATTCTTGAAGGATTAATAGGTCTAAGTTTTATATATAAAAAATGCTTGCGTTAGGCCCAAAAAAGGATGGAGGACCGAATGCCAAATTTTTTGAATCTCCGGAAATCCTCGCACAACTTGATGGTGTTAAACAATGGCTTTTAAAAAATTGCAAAAAGGTATAGTATCATCTCGACTTACCAATACACGGCGTCGATAAATTTCATTAACAAATATCCAATTTTATACGTTTTATAATACTTATTTTGTTGTATTATTATTTCTTTAATTATTTATCATTAAATTTATGTATATATATATACATATATTTCAATATTTTATCATTTGTTCTTATGTATCAAATTTTCAATCCACAAACACTGATATTGATAGTGGTCCTTTAATTCTTTTCAATGTCCACGTGCACACAATTTAACCCACATTGCATAGAATTTGATATAAGAAAGTAATTAGTTGCTGTGATTCATATATCATACCTTACACTTTGTCATATAACGCGTTGTTTAATATTGTGCCAAAGTACTTGATTGAGTGCAATGATGCACTGCGAATGCAATTACTTTGTTATAAAGTTTTTAATGATTGATCTCATACAGTTATATTTATTAATATTTCTTGCAGTATGTACAAACAGATCCTCTTACAAATAAAAGTTTAGCAACATTAGTCGTACAATTGCTGCAGTTCCAAGAGGATAATTTAGGAAAAAATGTAACCAAACCACCCATGACAAGGGTACCGGTATGTATATTTATATATAAATTTATATATATTATTTACCATTATACAAATTACATATGTATTTATATATATATGTATATATACATGCAGAATGACCTGTAACTATTGGTACAAGTGAACAGGAAATGATTATACATGAAAAATTAAGTCAAAAATATTGAATTCGATTTGTTTATATAAGACACTGTTTTAAAGAAAAATTTGTTGAGTACGGATGCACCATGGTTACAGAACATCCTGTATATGCATTCCTTGTTAAAAAGATAGCATACAGGGAGTGTATATATAAAAATATATGTATATGTATATATATATATGTATGTATGCATTTATACATTGTACAGACAAGGTAATAATTATTTTCTCTAGATGAAATGTTTCTTAGACTTTAAACCTGGAGGTGGTTTGTGTCATATACTTTCTACCGCTTATCGATTTAAGCAAGAACAAGGATGGCGTAGGTTTGACTTTCCAGTTGGAAAGGTATTTTTTTTACAATTTATTTAACGTCAATAATATATTATATCTGATAACACAACGTAACACATTCCTTTTAATTATTTTTAATATAGTCAGGCTCTCGTATGGATCGTATAGTAGAAATGTTAATGGCAGCAGAGCGTGCTTTAACTCAAAATAGATGTTTGACTATACCTAGCGTCTTTGTAAGAGCCGACGTCGATAAACCAACGGCAACAAAAGTAAAAGAAGCAGTAAGACGACATCAAGGCACAGTTGTTGAGAATGAAGCAGATGCTACACATATTATTTTTCCATCAGTAGATCCAATGGAAGAAGAATGCGCTAGACCATGTATGAGACGTGAAAGATCGGTTCTTCTTCATTGGTATTACTTCCCAGATAGTTATGACTCTTGGACTACTCTAGATCTTCCTTGGGAATTTCCTGAAGGAACCCTAAATATTACAAGTACAAGGTACAATTAATAATTTTCTTTTGGTTGATTTATTATTTTGTTCCTTTAATTCTAATTATCTAAAATGTTATATTTTATTTGTAGATCAGTATATAAGGTTTCTGCGACGTGGGCACTTGATTTAGATTTATATAATGAATGGATGAATGAAGAAGATTATGAGGTAGATGATAGTGGACAAAAAAAAGTGCATAAATATAGACTTTTAGTAGAAGATCTAATGGCCCAACCTTCTCATCCACCGTCAGGAAAAAAACCCAAAAGGAAAAGATCCCCAAGTCCACCACCAAAAATTGGAAAACGCAAAAGGTTTTAAATATATATAATTAATTTTATAATACATATGCAACAGAGTCCACACAAAAATTTGATAAAATTTTTATCTATTTTGTTCTTATTTTTTCATAAGGAATAAAAGTGTGACCACGTTGTAGATATTATTTGATTAGATCCTGTAGTTTTAATTGGAAAGATATATGATACTAATTTAGCATATTACGTAATATTTTCAGTAGCAGAGCTCCATCAAATTTACAAAGCACTTCATCGACTTCTTCGGCAGCTACTCCAAAGAAATCACGAGGTACTGGAGATGAAGAAGAAGATCTTACTGAAGGGATGGAGGATCCACCAGCTGAACCTCGTATCGTCGAAGTTGTTGCCGCTCCTGCTAATCCTCCAATAACAGGCCAGAACAGTAATGCGACAACAAGCACTAGTTTAGCATCAACTGGAAACAAAAAACAAGATAATGAACTACAACCTCTCAAATCTGGAAATATGGCTGATTTGGACGAGCCTATAGAAGGTTTGTCAAAATAATATTGTTTTAAATTTTGTATATACGTATACTGTAATATCTAATTGTAATATTGTAAAATTTAAAAAGCAGGCGACAAAGGTAGCTCTCAGGGAACTCAAGACAGAGAGGAAAGAGATACGAGCAAAGAAAGAGGAGAAGGAGGTAAAGGAGACGAGCCAGAGGATAATGTTACAGAACAAACTCATCATATAGTTGTACCAAGTTACTCAGCCTGGTTTGACTATAATTCAATTCATACTATAGAGAAAAGAGCATTATCTGAATTCTTCAATGGGAAAAACAAATCTAAAACACCTGAAATTTATCTTGCGTACAGGAATTTTATGATAGATACCTATAGATTAAATCCTACAGAATATATTACATCAACAGCTTGCAGGTATAATTTTGTGTAATATAATTGTAAAAGAATTGTGTAATAAGAAGAAATTACTTTGTATAATAAGTTTGCTTTATATTTTTACAGGCGTAATTTAGCTGGGGATGTTTGTGCAATTATGCGTGTTCATGCTTTTCTGGAACAATGGGGTTTAATCAATTATCAAGTAGATGCAGAATCTAGACCTACACCTATGGGTCCACCACCAACATCTCATTTCCATGTATTATCGGATACTCCATCAGGCCTTGCACCGGTTAATCCAAATCCACCAAAAACACCTCAACCATCTGCAGCAAAAACATTACTTGATCTTGAGAAGAAATCTACTGCTATACTTGGAACAGAAGAAAAAGTTTCGGCTAGTGCTATGTCAAACTTTGGTTTAAAAGTTGACCAATATTCTAGGAAACCTGCAGTGTTAAAGAACAAACAAGCAGCTGGAGCAACACGTGACTGGACCGAACAAGAAACACTTTTATTATTGGAAGGCCTAGAACTTCATAAAGATGATTGGAATAAAGTCTGCGAACATGTCGGTTCAAGAACACAAGATGAATGTATATTACATTTCTTACGGTTACCCATAGAAGATCCATATCTTGAGGATGGTGGTCCAGAAGGTTTAGGACCTCTAGCGTATCAACCAGTACCTTTTTCAAAGGCTGGAAATCCAGTTATGAGTACAGTTGCCTTTTTAGCTTCAGTCGTAGACCCTAGAGTGGCAGCTAGTGCAGCTAAAGCTGCTATGGAAGAATTTGCTGCTATTAAGGATCAAGTACCAGCTGCATTGTTAGACCAACATTTAAGAAACGTTCAAGCTAGTGCTAACTCGGATGGTAATTATGTTGTCTCTTTCATAATAAAATAATGTATTTTATTATAAGAACTCTCTCTTTCTTTTTTTTTTTTTTTTCATAAAAAAAGAAAACCGATTTAAAAGATCGGATAATAAAAAAGATAATTTTTGATTATTAGGAAAATTTGATCCAGCTGCTGGACTTGCACAATCAGGCATTGCTGGTACGGGATCACCTGAACCACCTGATGATACTACAACACCGTCAACTACTGGAACTCAAGCATCATCTGTAACTTCTCCTCATTCGACAGGTCCAGCTTCTATAGAAGCAAAGAAAGAAGATCAAGAAAAATCGAAGGATGCATCGGATGTTGAACAATCACCATTAGAGATAACTAAGAAAGAAGATGATTCTAAAGAAAGCGAAGATGATACTAAATCTTCTGTTGATGCTGAAGCTATCGAGGCGAAAGAAAAAAAGGATAAGGTAAATCACTTTAAATATTACATTATATATAACAAGAGTATAAACTGATACTAATTAAACAAGTAATCAAATAAAATACTAACAAATTTTTATTATTATAAATAAAATAGGTTGTGAGGGACGCTCAATTACAATCTGCAGCAGCGGCTGCGTTAGCTGCCGCTGCCGTTAAAGCGAAACATTTAGCGGCTGTAGAAGAACGGAAAATAAAATCGTTAGTCGCGTTATTGGTCGAAACTCAGATGAAAAAGTTAGAAATAAAGTTACGTCATTTTGAGGAATTAGAAACAACGATGGAACGCGAACGAGAAGGACTTGAATATCAAAGGCAGCAACTTATTACTGAAAGACAACAATTTCATTTAGAACAACTAAGAGCAGCTGAATTCAGAGCACGACAACAAGCACATCAACGTTTAGCTCAAGAACAACAACAACATACATCTCCGGAGCAAACATAAAACTCTATTGTGAGTTAATTTTTAATTTTAGTGACAAATCATAATGGCATTATTCTCATTATGCTTTTATGATTGTTTCAAATATGATGATGATGATGATAATGATGATGATGATGATGATGATGCTGATGATGATGATGAATGATGATGACTCTGTAGGATAGTAAACATAAAAATTATACACTTATATATTTACAACACATTTTATCACCTTCATTATGCTGGAGATAGCAAACAAGTCGTCTTCTTCTTTTCTTTTTTAGTTCATTCTACTTTCATATTTCTTTTATGTTTATTTCTTAATTATTTTGTCAAATTTGTATAGATTTTTATACACGTATTAATAGTCAACAGTACATATATATATATATATATATATATATATATATATATATATATGTATTTTCAATTAAAAAAAAAAAAAAAAAAAAAATACTTATCTTCTTTCTCTTCTATAATGTATAAATTTATTTTGAAATATTTGTAAACAAATTATATATGAACGGAAGCTTCTATATATTATATCTTTTTTATTTGGGAACGATTTGTTTTTAAAGGAAAAAGAAAGAAAAAAAAAATAATAAGATATCACACAAGCCATCTTGTTTCAGTCTAATTATTCCTTTGCGCTTGTAAATTTTGCATGTATAAATACATTAAACACAAAAATAATCCGCATTAGTGTCTACATTAAAAATCAATCATTGTAGTATACACTATAAAGCCATAAAAATAATAGTAAGCATTTTTAATAATTATTATAATACTATATTAAAGTATTTCCATATTTTTTTTTTTTTTTTGTGAAAATTTTATGTTTCTTTTTTTTGTTTCTTATTTTTTTTCTACGACAATTTTTTCAATGATCAGTCTATAAAGCATGATTGTGTATCAATTCCAATACTAAATCAGTCATCAATCTAGCACATTTAGCTCCCGGTTGTGGTGGTCGTGGTGGTGCTTCTTTACCAGTTTCTGCTCTTTCGTACAAATCTGGAGCTTCGTTGCTTTCACACGTACTAATTGGCAAAATATCCAAAGCTAAACCGACACCAAATCGTCCACATCTTCGCATCTCTTTATTCAATCTAAAATAAAAAAGAAAAAACAATTTGAATTTTGATATATATTGTGTATTCAAAGAATATTTTGCATTTTCCAAAATGTTATTTAATCTTCTTTTTCTTTTCACTCACAATTCCCACATAATAGAAGCATTTTTTGGTGGTTGCTCTGGATTAAGTATATGCAGTGACGACATCAAATGAAAATGATAATGTTGAAGCAATTGCGTCATATACGTCTGCCTAACTTCTCCACTTGTACAGCAGTACAATAAATTTGCAAGATCAAGAGCAAGGGAACCGACTCGACTTAGTTGAAAATCGACTAAGTAAATGTCCTGTAAAATTAAAAAAATATTATAAAAGTACATTTATTATTATTTTAGGGGGTAAAATTGAATGTTTCCTCTTTCTTTCTTTCTTTCTTTCTTTCTCTCTCTTTCTCTCTCTTTTTTTATTCTTTTTAAGAATATTCTAAATTAACAACACACGGAACGTAAAAAAACGATTTTATACAATTGATCTACTATTTACAATTAAGACAACTTTTGTGTGTATTCCGATGCAAAGTATTTTACTAGTGTAAATAAATTTATTTATAAAGATAAAAAAAAAAGAAAGAAAACAAACAGACAAACATTAATATAAAGATAATTAACAAAATATAGTATATTTAAAAACTAACAAAATACGAATAATACCGAATCTTATCCATGAAAAATATATTAAATATTTTCAATGATCATTAATATATATATATATATATATATACATATATTATTAATATATATATATTTATATATATATATATATATATATTAAATAATATCGAGATATCATCACACACATATATACTAGAAAGTTCAAAAAAAAAATAATGAAGAATATTTGAAATTTGCTTATCATATTTAAGTATGTTGTATATTTTGAGAGAAGTTATTTGCGTTTTGATCACAAAAATATAATTAAAACTTACACGCCCCAAATATTATATGTTTATCATGCAAATAATATATTTTTTCTCTCTGTTTTTCCTCTTTATTTTTTTTTTTTTWTTTTATTTTTCTTCTTTTTTCTTAAGTTCTTTTACATTCTAGATTTCCAAAACCTTATAGCCTGATGAATGATTAAGTGGGATTTTTCGTGTAGAAATTAATGATGATAATTATAGGAAATTTTTTAAACTAAAAACCTTATAAATTTATATAATAAAAATACATTTAAAATAAATGTTATTCTATTCTTCATTTCTTTTTTTTTCTATTGAAATTAATTATACGAAATGAAAGAATATTAATTACATGATCCTCTTCTTTATATAATTTTCTTATTTGTTACTATAAAAAAAAAAAAAAAAAAAAAAACTTACTTCGGTATCAGAATCTTGTTGATCTCGAAAAAGAATATTATTGATCCAACAATCACCATGGCAAAATACAGTGAGTGGACCTTGTGCAGCAGCAAGTTCACTCATTGTACGGAAAAAGACATTGTCGTTTAGAAATACTTTTAATTTTCCCATAATTTCTTCTCTCCTATTTTCCATACACTCAGGAAGACCTTCGGATACCATTCTTATGGCATTATTAGCTGCAGTTTTGTAATATTGTCGATACCAATCTTCATTCTCAATACGAAATAATACTTCTTGTATACCTTTGCCATCATTCGGGTTTGATAATCTTAAGAATTCTTCCGGTCTTTTAAAACGATCAAAGATAAACAATAAAAATTAAATAAAAAAATAAGAAAATCAATATTTCTATACTATCATGTAAGAAATCAAATAAGAAGAATAAATTTACCTGGTTTCTTTTAACGTTAGACTAAGCGCATGAAAACCAGCCAAAGATTTCAATGCAAGCTTTAAATGTTCAAAATTAAGACCTTTTTGTCTATCTGCCATTTTAAAACCTCGTTCCCTTAAATCTTCCATTGCTATAAAATCTGTTCTTGCAGCATAAATTTTAGCGATACCATTGAAGACCTTTCTACCATTTATCTGTAACTGATTTAAAGCGGGCCAAACATATGTATAGAATGCAACTTCATTACGAAACAGAAGTTCACTTTTAAAAGCTTCCCTGCGTTCCTTGGATTGTGGCAAAACTTTATAGATGATTGCACATTCCCAATTATCCCATTTTCCAGTTTTGAATTGTTTCTTGCCTTTAGCACGAATACGATATAACATTGATGTATAATTATCACCCCTTCCTGATCCCGGTTCTTCTTCTACATTAGTAATCACCACATCGGACTCATCTTTCATTATCAACTCACGTATAAACTCTAACGTTAGTCGCATAGTCTCTTCCTCTTTTTATATATTTCCTTAAATGCTTACAAATATCCAATGCAATAAAAAGATCCTATCTTTTTCTCTTTAACTTGCTTGAATGAGAACAGATATGACTGTCTTAGTCTTTAAAGCAGATCAAAGTGTTATGACGTTATCCTATGTGATGCAGGAAATAGGTATTTGAGTGACAAGGGATTACGCTCTCCCACCATCGTACAATCTAATTCATTAATCGTTCGGAACCAAACTCAAGGGACAAGGACATTACGATGTACATGTCGATCATATGCATCATGTGATTTACATACCTTAGGGGGATAAAGCTACTAAATGATATTAATAACATTCATGGTAATATATATAGTTTCTTCGTAGAAATAATTTCATTATTTAATATACCTACGATTATTAGGTCTAATATTCTTTTTTTTTTTCATTTACAAATATTATACAATATTAGATCGATTTTTTTTCTTTTTATTATTAATAAATATAAAATCATAAAACACATATATATGTATTGTATATACATGTGCATTTAATGAATTCATCTGCTCGTGTTATCTAGTTACGAGAAAAATGTTCTAATAGTCAATGGTTTTATAGATAGTATAATACAATAAAAAGGTCACAGAGGCTACTGTTCATTATGCACTTAAGGGATTAGTTCTAATCAGATAGTTTCAATTCAAGTACATCATTTCCCACTAAACTGATCAACTTCTCTTTCTCAACTGCAGTTAGTGGAACAATATCATTTACTTTTTTAGCCATCGAGCCAGTTTCTCTTAGACCAGATTTCGTTGACCATTCAATTAAAAGCTAAAAATCATTAAATTATATTAAAGTAACATCTTATATATATATATAAATAATATATGTATATATCTTACGATGGCAATTGATCCGTAACTTCGGGAAATACAAATTTCTAACAATTCATTGATTTTTATCGCATCTAATTTACCCATTATCAAATTCTCATTGTGTATCATGAAAGATATTATTTCATGCACTTGATTGTGACATTCATCACGCAAGAGCAACAATAATATATCTTTCAAAATATCAATATCCCATATAAATTTTCTAATATCTGAAGATTTTATCTGTAAAAAGGTAATTAATATTTATTTCATAATATATAATATTAATTAAAAAGATAAAATATCATAAATAAATATAATGAATTATTAACCTTTTGATTAAATTGCCAGTAATCCCAAGCAAATGATGCAAATGTTTTATGAAGCGGCGAGTCTTGTTCCAAATTACATTGACAAGTTAATTGTAGAGTCAGTTTTACTATTCTGCTGTTAGATAACATATTGAACATATATATTTGCGACAAGAGTTTTGGTAAATGTTCTATGATTATTTCATTGGATTGCAGTTTTAAAGTTTCCAAAATGTTTTCTACAATGGATTGTTCTGGTATATAAAGATGTTTGCTTAATTGATAATAAAATTCGAAAAATTTTTCTATCGGTAACGTTGCTAATTTTAAGGAGACGTAGTGTCGATAATAAATGTTTTCCTAAAAACAACAAAAATAAAAGAACAATGAGAGAAAGAAGTATTATACATAACAGAGTTATACTTTCAAAAAATATACATATTTTAAAACTTACAGAATACGCATTGGCAATAAATTTGTAATTGTTATCTTTTAGAAGAAGATCGTGGATTTTTTCTCCTAATTTTAAATTAGTATCCATTTTAGCTATTTCCATAGCCATAGGAAAGAAGTTGACATCAGCTGGATCACGTAATTCAGGGTTATCCTTTTGTAATGCATTTATTATATCATTTAACATAGAGATTGCAGAATTGTCTAAACAAAAGGAATAATCAATATTCAATGAAATTATTAATAATTTAGATTAGAAAGACATATTTTTGTTATTTCGTATAAACATAATATATATATATATATATATAGTCTTACCATTTTTACTTTCCAAATGAAGTACATAACAATATGAAGCCAACGAGGGTTTTATTCCTATAGAGTTAAATTCTTTAAATAAAGTCTGTATAAATTCTTCTGCCAAATTATACGATCTCAATGAGTATATTATTTCCAAACATGAATTCAATGTGCCTAAATTGGGACGTATACCATTCGTACTCATATCTTGCAATATTTTGTACGTCATGTTAACAGGATCTGTCGAATGTCCTGCCACGAATGATATTATTTTTATTATTGCATTATACGTGTTAACGTTTAATGGTATCTTTTTTTCACAACATTGTAGATATAGCGGCCAAGCTTCTTGTATCTGCAAAATATATTTCATAATATTAAATTTTTTGAAATTTACAAGAAACATATAACATATATTATATAAAAATATTATCATACATTTAAATACTTAGCTTTACCGCATATTACAGCATTATATGCGGCAGCTGCAGTTTCTGCATCCTGTGACGTCAAGAAATTAAATAGTTTTTCAATATCTGCTGTCTGACTAAAATAAATAATAATTAAAATAATATTACAGAAATAAAATAACAATGTGTTAAGTAAGATTAAGATGCAGTTACGTTGTCAGATTTAATTAACCAGACAAACAAAAATATTGAATTTGTTTTATTAGAATACGTACGTCCAAGTATTTCTTTTCTTTCGATCATCTGAAAACTTATACCATCTTTCCTCTTGAAAAGTAAATTGGGAAAGATCCTTACTATTAGTAAAGCATAACAATTCTAAAAGATTTTGTTTAGCTTTGTTCGATACATTTTCTTCCAATAAGTTATATATATGTAAAGCTTCAGTTGTTTTTCCATGTGATATCGTTTTTAACAATATTTCTTCTGAGACTTGATCTTTTGTTTTATACTCAATTGGTGGCATGAATTCCTGGTGAATTATTTTTTATATATAATATAATATATCAATGTTATTTTAATAAATATTAAAATCACACTTACCTCTATAACAGGATCAGCAATATCGGTTCTAAATAAATCACCATGTTCTTTATGAACCCATATCGCTGTTTTTCTACCCGATTCCAAAGATAATGCATAATTTCGTTGAGCTTGTTTGGATGTAGGTACTAAAAATGGATCATTAAAATATTTATAATGTGGAGTAGAAAGATCCCTTGAGATGGTTTTTTCCAAAGCCTACAACGTATTAATTATTTAACATATTATTAAAAAATAGAAAAATACTATTATTTTGTACAAACCCTAAGAATATCTGTTGGTCCACGTTCTATTCTATCTGGTATTTTAATATCAACATTAGAAGATGTTGTAGAAGACACCGTAGAAGACGACTGCAACCGTCTTAAAATTTTGTTGACCATCCTATATAAGGTGCAATTATGTTATCAATAATGTCCAATAAAATAAAATATTTATTATTAATAAAATATTTGACATATTAATATAAAAAACAAAAGTAATTGCAAAATATTGTTTTTAAAAGAAGAATAAATATGTATTAAATCATGAATTCTATATCAAGTTAAATTGATTACACATATAAATAATAATATAATAGATATTAGAATAAATTTGTATTTTTAAAATATCTAATTACATACCGGCATGATGTATTTGTTAAAAACTTCATTATTTCATTCCTATTCCGACCATTCAAATAGGTTAACCTTATCAAATGAAGTTAGGTTAGAATTTAAACACGTTTTCGATATCGCGAGTTTCGATACATATACACTAGTACGAGTTTCGATACATAACAACACTATGTAGTAAACGATAGTATTGTCATTTATACATCTCAGCTGTTTGGTTGCCTATATGCAGGCTTAATGTTATTAGATCTTCAAACCATCATTTATTTATTATAATACTAATATTATTTATTTCATTAATTATAATTATCAATAGATTATTATAAATTAATCTAGTAAATATATGATGCATGTAGTTGTTCAAACTTTTTACATTTATTTATTAAAATGATGTACACGATTATGAATCGTAAGTATATTAAAAAAATGTCAAAAATACGTATGTAATTATTAATTTTTGTTTATAATATTAATTAGAAATAAGCTGATAAAAAATTGTTTTCTTATAAGTAATATTATTTTTAAAAGATATAAAAAATAAAAAGGTATTACACATGCTGCCCTCTACTTGTGATTTAAATAAGCGCGCTTTACAATTTGATATCTATGTGCATCAAATCAAACACGTTACGGTTCATTAAATAAAATCAGTCAAGATAAAATCGTGATATATGAGAAGAAATTAATTCGAAAATAAGATTTAATGTTATTGTTTCAACGAATTATTCCAAGCTTAAATATTATTAATATCTTTACATTAAAGCAGGTATAACTATAATTTATCTCATAATAATATTTTATTAATAATATTAAAATTTATATATAAATTATATATATATATTTAATTTTCAATTATAACGTATTTTAAATATTTCGTTATATTGCAGAGTGCGCTGCAGGCTACGATCATTGCAGTGAATATAGTTGTATATTGTGTTTAAATTAGAAAAGAAAAGATTCTATTCGTATAAGAAGAATTTGAAAAGTATTTTTATAGACTGATTTAGTCATAGTTATTTCAAAACTATTCTAACCTTTGAAACTATGTCATTTAAAGAAAGTGTCATTTGTTTTAATTAGAAATACAAATTTGAAAATAATATTTAGGTCAGAGAGATGGAAAAAATTGTAATCAAATTTTGAAAGTTATCGTCGTCTCAACTACCGTTGAGAAATAATACGTCTTCTTGCTTTCTCAGGTTCTCGTATCATCCTTATAATCCCAAGATCTTTATACACTACTCTTGAAAACGGCACTACGACAGCTGTTAGGAACACAGTAAGGTAAAGAAAGAGATTCGTTTTCTCCAAAAAAACTGTTTTTTTTTTTTTTTTTATAATTTTTAATTTTACATATGAATGGTGTATTTTTATTATGCAAGATGAACCCTTTGCTCTATTGGGGAAAGAATTGAATAAAATTTATAAGCGAGCTAAAACAGCATCGTACACACCACCCCAAATACTATGATGGTGCATAGCGGGAAAAAGAAGTACGCAATATGATGAAGAATTACAACGAGAAAGAGAAAGATAGAAAGAAAGAAAGAGAGAGAGAGATAGAAGAGCATGGGTTCAGAACCGTGCCGTGAGAACGTAAGTATGTGTAAGTTTGAGTAAAGATCTTTACACGTATATGCATCTGTATATATGTGAGTGGGTAAGCGGATGTACGTAGAGACGACGACGCGTTACTCACGTAAGAAGCCAGGTGTTTTATTTCAAACCGTGGGACTCTTTAAAGGGGATGCTTGCGGAACGCGTTACACGCGTCTTCCACCGTAGGATATGAATGAAAAACAGGATTCGCGATTCTATGGGGAACCCTCTCCCTCCCCACTACTTTTATTGTGTTTCCTCATTCGATCGAACGTAACGTAAACCCCCGTTTCTTCTTACCAGGAGGAGAGTGTTCCTTTTGATCAGGTTTTTCTTCTTCTTCTTTATACTTTTTTTCTCTCTCCTTTTCTCTCTCTCTTTCTGCATATGAGACGAATTAAAATGGCCGGATCTAGGCATAGGTACGCATACAACGCATATCAAGAAAAAAAGAAATAAGGAATGAGAAGAGTATGCATGGAAAGAAGGACCCCAAAACGAAAGAGAGAAAGAAGAAAGAAAAAGAGAAAGAAGATGGACTGGCACGATCAAGAGGGATCGGTCAGTGAGTGGTAGACAAAGGAAGAAGATGTATGTATAGATATATCAAATGTACACGTGTATACCTGCATTATGCATATATACATACATATATGTACTTATTATACATCAAAACTGAGAAAGAGATGTATATTTATATATATTATATATATATGAATATGGATATGTATATATACGTATACACTATATATCAAAAGCATTTCTTTTTCACGCCTAAGGCATGCACGGTCGAACAGGAAACCCGAATCTTAGGAGCCTACGAGAACAGCGATCATGTGAATTCGAGGTTCTCGCGGCGAGAAGAATCCTTTTCTTTCATCTTTTTTGCCTGTTCTCTTCTTTACCTTCTTCCTTCTTCCTTTCTCGCATCATCCTTTTCCTATACCTTCACCTTACCTTCCTTCTTTCCTTCTTTCTTTCTTTCTTTCTTTCTTTCTTTCTTTCTTTCTTTCTTCTTTAGCTTACCTTACCTCTACCTCTGTCCTCCTCTTTTTTTCACTACTGCAACCGTTTCGTGGAACGGTTACGTGTTGTGTGTGAGGAGGAACACAAAGGGATGTGCGCAGCTTTATTTCCAATTCGTGTGATCGTTAATAACGATCGACCAGCTAAAGGATTCTTGTTATTTGTCGAGTTTTACCCTTCCAACTACGATATAACCCCCTTCGAGGAATCCTTTCACTTATATCACTACAACTACTACTTTATACTCGCTTTTTGTTACTGTATTTAACTCTGAATGTTTTTTTTTTGTTTTAATTCTAACAGTATAAATTAAATCAATATTTTTACATATTGGCTAATTTATAGAAGATGCGTTTTCCTCTAAACATCAAGGGGTTACGTTTGTTATTTCCTTACGTATACACGTTCGCTAGCTATTAAGGTCAAGGCCACTCGAGGATGAACGTGCAAGCATTCCTCTTCAGGATATAACTATATACAACACACACACATACTTGGTGACACACTAATACTAATAGAATATCATATCCTTACCTGTTATCATTTATACTTATTGTTTTCTTATTCGTATTGCAGATGGAATTAAACTCGGAAGGAAGATAGCGGTTATTTGAAAAGGAATTTCAAATAGAATACATCATTTGTCCTTAATAATGTATGTAATCATACTTTTATTATTATCTTATTACAAAAGATATATCCAATAATGAAAAAACATTTGCAGTTAAGATTGTTTGTTTATTCTATGGGATGATAAACACAGTAGATCGATGAAATAGATTTTTTATTGGACAACAATTAATAAAAAAAAAACAATATTATGAACATATAAAAAGTAAACAGGAAATTAAATGAAATTTAAATTGAAATCAAAACGGTCAGATGATATCGAGTAAATTTAGCAGGCCGGGACGAGTGCAATTTGATTCAAACCATACAAATAATGCCCCCATCCGAGCCTGCCAAAGATTACTCATTTAACGTATTTGTTATTAGTTTGTTCTTCATTTGTTGATCTTCCAGATGTAACAGAATGCATTCCGATAGGCCGGGACCAGTGCAATATTATTTAACTAAAAAGCCAAATATTGACACAAATCTCGGCCTATCTTCGGTGCAAATTTCACTAATACATATACATATATATGTAGATACATGTATGCATGTCCTTCCATGTAGTGTCTTATTTCCTTCATCGAAACTGGACCCAAAATAACGTAATACTTAAGTTGTAACAGCCCAAGCTTCGAGAGCAGATATTTAGTTATGATTTGCAATCCATGGTCAAGGAATGGTACACGGTTGGCCACGTTCAAGAGTGGGGTTACAAATCGACTCAAATTTCGGACAGTATAAAACCGCGTCTGCTTTCATCCTGAGCTGAACAAAGGAACTATATATACATATATATATACCTTTACTACACTATATTACCTTTCTTAAACTCTCTAAAAAGGGTCCAGAAGATTTTTCATTTGGATATTCTTTTTGTCCTACTATTTTTCAAACTCACAAATGAAAATAATTATCAATAAATCTCGTAGAATGTTACAAATATAATTTTCATTTGTTCAAAAATGAAAATTGATTCTATATAACAGTATAATTTGTAAAAGAAAATGATAACTTACGAATAAAATCAATTTCAGGAACAACTCTGCGTGACTCTGGAATAAAAGGGAGTTACACACTAGGAATTCTTGGAATTTGGATGGTATAACCAAAGGAGGGATATATGAAACAATTTGCCTGGCCCCTTGTAAGGCTCTGTTAGAATCTTCGACAACCTCAACCACGACGACGATGACGATGGAACACACCACCCAAGAGAGCCCTAATTTCGTAGGTTCGCGCGTTCTTGCCTAACAGAAAATGCATCCAGCGTCTTCACCAAACTATATCTCTGTATATACATGTACGTGTATGTATGTGTACACGCGCTCGAGACTCTACGATTTGGCCTTGGCGGTTAGTTTCCAAATCGAAGAGCCCTTTCTGTTACATGTTTCTAGATATATTTCGAGTTATACTATAGAATTAAGAAAACAATTTCTATTTATAATATGAATTCTATTTAATTTCTCGAAATATTTTCAAATTTTTTTCTTTTTTTTTTTCTTTGAAACGTATTTGAAATGAGAGAAATATGTTTATATATTGTAATGACTTTAATATTAAAATATTTTTATTACTATGACCTATCCTGTTTCTGTTTCAAGTAAGCGTGAAGAGAAACCCGGTTCCGTATGACGTTCGAACGACGCGCGTGTTTGGACGACTATGACGAACTACTATGACGAGGACGCGACTACTGATGGAAGAATGAGAGTAAGAGTAAGAGAGAGAAAGAGCGAGAGAGGGAGAGAGAGAAAGCGAGGTTGTTTGAGAAGTAGGGATAGGAAGAAACGGAGAAACCACGCGCGCAACCTCATCCTTCCAACACAACGAGTAATTCAAAGAGAGAAAGAGAAAGAGAAAGAGAGAGAGAGAGAGAGAGAGATTATTCTTTCTTTTATAACGATTAACGTGGAAATCATGCGATAACAATGAAATATATTCAATTCCATTGCAATATGACCATTTTCTTTTACAATTATTTACAAGAACATTATTATGTGTATGTTATATAATATGAATATTATTTATATGTATATATTTGTGTTGGATTTTCCTTAAAAAAAATATTCGCAACGATTTTAAATTAGCAAATATATCATAATTATTTTATTTTATAAAATTTTTATAAGATTTAAAAAATTATATCTTTGATGTTTACTAGTTTAAGTTATTTTTTATTTAATATTATTATTTTATTTATTTCATTGCAAACAGCATGCATAAAAATTGATAATTCTGATTCTTCTGATAAAATTCATTTCCAATTCTACCCTTTTGAATATTTGTAATAACCGAAGGAATTTTAAAATGATGTACGATTTCAACTAAATAATTACCGGCTTGTAAATTGTAAGGACAACCCAATATATATTTATGTATATATGTATGTATGTATGTATGTATATATGTTTATATATATATATATATATATAAATAGATTTACACAAACCAAATCTCGACGAAAATGATCAAATATTTCTTCGAAACTCGAATCTTCTTAAGGGAAAAAATTCTCTCGTGAGCCAACACGTTTACCTCTTCGAAGTTTCTTTTTCTTCTTTTCTTTTTCTCTCTTCCTCTCTCATTTATGTGTACATGTTAAGAAGATGCGAGGAATTTGTTCAACCGTGTTTTCCTTTCTCGACCTTTTTCTCTTTCCTTTTTTTTCTTCACAATAATAACGCACAAACACTATTTAATTTAGCCGGTACTCCTTTCAGAACAACGACGATGCTTCGAAGAAAATTTAAAAGAAGATGAAGCACGTATTCTGCAATATTCTGGTAACTTGGAGAAATCCCGACTGAAGATGAAGAAGATCTTGGAGGAAGCTGATGGTGATCTTGCTGATGATGAAAAAGAAGCAAAGATGACGAAGACGATGCTTCACGTAGGAAGTTTTCGAGCAAACTGCTGCTCGTGGCCAGGTGTTCCTCCTCTTTATTCCTTTTGGGTGCCGTGTGTACATGAAAGCCCCTGGCTATATAGGTACCCGTAGGCTTCTCATCGGTGGTGGGGAGCTTATTCTTATTTAACAGAACGACGACGACGACGAAGCAGGAGCAGCAGCAGCACCACCACCACCACCACCACCACCATCAACAGCAGCAGCAAACCACCAGCAGCAACAGCAGGATCAGCAACACATACACAAAGAAACAGGCATATACATACATGGGGCCTTCAAATCCTCCCCCTTTCCACCATTTCGTCCCTTTTCTCGCTTTCTTTCTCTCTTATTCTCCTTGTTCCTTTCTGTTGGGTTTCTTCATCTATCCGTCCAGTGTCCCTCTCCCTCCTCTTTTCCTTTCTTTCTTTTTTCTTTCTTCCTTTGGATCCCCTCTTACTTCATCACATGTTCTTCTTTTGCTTTACTTACCCTCCTTACCCCTCTCTTTTTCCTCTTCTCAACCGATACTTCTTTGTCGTATTTCGATCTACTCTGTCCCGCCAAAAATTGTATCAGCTGTCCTGGATTTTCTGTTACGCAGCTTTCAAGACCCAAACTATATACCATTTTTGTTTGTTCCTTCCTTCCTTCGATCTTCTACGTACATCCCTCTTCATCTTGTATAACTGACGATGAAGACGTTGAGATGATAATCCAAAAAAAATATGAATCATCTTTGCAATCTGATTTATTATGACTGTTAACCGTCCAATTTCTGCATTACTAAAGATTCATCCTTCTTGTCTAACTAATTTTCTGTTATATTTCTATGAGAATAGCTAATAGTACATTTTTATTCTTTCTATTTTAATAATGACAATAATTATGATTATAAATATATTTATTAGCTATATATGTTTAGATAAACTCTAAAATACTTTCATTATACTTATTACTTTATATTTACTATTTTTTACTTTATATTACTATATATTTACTTTATACTTTCATTATATTATTACTTATTATACTTTCATCATATATTCAGATATAAGTACTCACTTAATTGTTTGCTTTTTTATAATTACTTTTTCATTTACATTTGTATTCGTTCATTTTCAAAATTACCGTCAAATATATGTTACAGAATTATCATAATCATATTATGTTAATATATATATTGTTAATAATATATTATTATATATAATATAAATATTCAATAATATACAATTGAAATATATAATATATATATATATATATATATATATGTATACAATAAACTATGTTCTCATTTGTAGATAACAAACTTGGTTGCTTTCAAGGACTATTCATCCGGTCGTTTCTTTCCTTCACCTGGGACAGCTGGAACTCTGGATGACCACGTGCTCTCGACTTCAACGAGCAATCCCAGCATAGCAGGTTGCAACGGTTTATCGTAGCATTATCGAATCACTGATTAAGAGGAATCAACATAAATTCATTCACGAAAATTATACACACCTATAACTTAACTACTACGTTCTACTACGAATGATATTTACTTGCTACCATCGATTATAGTTAATCCTAATTGTAAAAGATTATGTTACTTTTTAAGATATGAAGAGTTTTTAAAGATTGCACAGTTTCATAACAAAGTTTAAACGTTTATTCGAACAAACTAATTTATAATTTGATTTTACAAATGGTCGAAATTTTATAAAACTCGTTAAATAATTAATGTCAATTGAATTTTATTATAATCGATGATCGTTCGTCTCAACGTTATTTCTTATTCGTTAACTCTTACAGTTTATTATGCAATCGATGATAACATTTTCACACGGAACTATGCATATGTATTTAAATGAATCAGTGATTATGCAAGTGATCTTTCGTTTAAAGATATTTGGACATTATGAAGGGGTTTAAATTATTTTACAAAAAATATTTTATTTTATAACAATATACAGAACAAGTAAATATAATATAATATTAAGAATAAATAATTCTCATTTATACAATTTAAAAAAATAAAAATAATACAGTACATCAAATTAGATTACTTTCATTATCACTAGATCACATTTAAATATGTAAAAATATTATTGAAAATATTTATAGAAATTCTCTTAGTACAAACAATTAAAGATAATGACGTTAGAAAATGAATCATCAATCTCTCTTGAGAATTATACGAAATGAATTTACATCGACTATCGATTGTTTTTTCCTCCTGGAAAAAGAAAATTGTTGAAATCTCATAACAACGTGAATCCTAGGTTGATTCGTTACATCTCCACCGAGCTCTCACATTGTACACAATGCATACATCCATATAAATGTATACATATGTATGTATGTATATGTATCTAACAGTAAGGAACAAAGAGAAATCCGATAGGAGAAAAAGAGCAAGGGCAGCGTCGAGTAGAGTTTATCGGGTAGCAGAATGTGTATTACTACTGCGTTTTCCTTTGTCACACGCGGAAGCGTGCCTGCGTGCGCGAGCTCATGCTCGTTCGAACAGAGTCCGATTAGGGGAAGAAAGAAAATGAAGAAAAGGGATGATTGAGAACCACTTGTAGGAGGACAGCTGCACTCTGAGCGCATCTGCTGTTGGTTGCGCGGGCACGCGCTTATATATATATATATATATATATATATATATATATATATATGTATACAATAAACTATGTTCTCATTTGTAGATAACAAACTTGGTTGCTTTCAAGNTATATATATATATATATTTTTGTACATATATGTCGACACTGAAAAAGAAAAAGAGAGAGAGAGAGAATCAACAACATATACTCAAATTCATCCACACATGTAGAAAAAGGATATGTGCGCAGAAGCACACTCTTCTCATCGTTCCTTATTTCCACTGTTGTTCCTTTCCTATGTGTCTCTACTTTTCATTATCCATCTCACTCATTCCATTTGATCCCCGTTTGATCTCTCCTTTTCCACCATTTGCTTCTCTCCCTTTACTTACCTCTCAACCCCCTGCATCCCTCTTTCCCTTTTTCTCTATCGCTGCACAACGCCGGCCGTTTACCGAAACCCAACAGTTGTCCTCCCTGAATTTATTTTCCAGATTGTACGCGCGTGTCCTATTCGTTTCATTTCATTTTATTTCATTTCATTTCGTTCCATTCTTGCAAGAAGTTGACCTTCTTTTTATTATTCCCCCCTCTTGTAATATTTCTCACCCTTAACGGAAGAACTTCAAATTTTAGTATAACGACCAACGAGTGTCAAGGTGAACAGTAGATGTCCACTCACACTTATACATATTTATATACTACGCATTGGGTTTTATGAAATATTCGTGTCCATTTTCAAAAAATATTTAGAAACAACGCTTTTATATTTGAATAACTCAACTGAACTTAAAAATATGTTCTGGAAGAATTTGAGTAATAATTATAAATGTATATGTATGTATAATTTGTAAAATAATCAAGTTGTCACGAACTTTCCTTGCAATTTTGATAGAAGAAACGTATTTGATTCTGTGCACACGCACTTGCATTTATTAATATATTTGTAATAAATTTTATGAGAAGTTAGTGTCAACTTTCAAAAAAATATTCGAAAATAACACTTATAATTATATTTTAAATTGACAATAATTTGAAAAACAATTTAATACACACGCGCATTTCTTTATATTGATAGAATAAGTGTATTTAATTGTGGTATATCTTATGCGATTGATTTTTCTATTATAAACGAATATTTGAGTCTTAGTTGAATTTCGAATATATTTTACAAATATACCAGAGCAAACTTTTCTACGAACTACGTTAAATCTTATTTTGTGTGTGTGTGTATATATCTATATATTTGTATTTATGTAGAAGCGAGCAGGTCATTGTCGATGGTGCGTCGTAGCAAAGCGTTGCAGCTTGCCCTGAACAGGCCGGTTTATGTATGTATGTATATATGTCTACATGTATGTACCATGTAGACTGACACCCCAAGGAGAATATTTTTCTTTGTTCGCCATCGTCAGTCTGTAGGGATTTTCACGAACCATGAACAGAAAAAGAAAGAGAGAGAGAGAGACAGAAAGAGACCCAAAGCTTTTATCGGATAGCAAAAGACTATACGAAATTTTAAGGAAATTCTTAGGTTTGACCTACCCCTCGATTTTCTGCATCTGTTTAGATTTTCTATTCTTTTCTTCTATAACCGCTCCTCTTCCTTTTTCAAACTATGGCTATTACCACCGAAATGCATTTTTTCTCTTTTTTCTTTTCTCGTATTTCTTCTTCTTCTATCTTCTCCACTACCTTTCCTTCCTTTCTTCTTTTCTCATCTTTTCTATTTCTTTTCTTTTATCCTATTTTGAACCTTTTTTCTTCTTCTTACCTTTCTCTATTTCTATCTCTCTCAAACTCATTCTTTGATCATATACCTACTACGTCACTAAGTTTCAAACGGTTCTTGGTCCCTTATTCCTATACCTGCTTTTCTCGTTGTGTTTAAGGGTTCGTCAACTAACCCCCTTTATGGAACTCGCAGCCCCAGATTCTAAATTCGTTCTTCGCATTTATCTATGCAATGTACAAGGTATCCAAATTTTTTTTTGCTCAACCAACGATTTTAGCGTATTTTGTATATAAGAATTAGAAGATAATGTTATAATAATGTAAATTATTTAAAAGTTTATACAAAAATTGTGATATTAATAACTAATGTTCAAATTAACTTGACGAATATTGTTCTTATATTATTTTCAATTGATTAGATTTATTTTTTCTTCTTTATTATATTTATCTTTATTTATAAAGAGTTATTTTTTGTAGCAATTTAAGTTAATTCCAATTGATATCAGTTTTTTTTTTAAGTTTTCCATCATGGAATTCTACTGATCAAACTGCTGAAAATATTTTTAAATAATAAAAAAAAAATAATAAGCATTTATTATGTTTGATTTACACGACAGAAATATTCGAGTTGCTGTAAAAAAGTATTAAGATTGATTTCTTAGTAGAAGAATTAAGCTTTGCTCAGTTTTTTCGAATATACATTCACAATTACGTGAAATACAATTATATTCATCTCTATGAACAAACCTAAATTTATATTCGCATAAATGATTGGCATTTTGAACAAAAAATTATATAATTAACAATGTGTGTCATAAATTTTAAAAATAAACCTTTAAAAATGATCTACATGATTATAAAAATATTATTTTCTTATTTTTGAGAACAAAATACATTTGACATCGACTGGTTGGAAGAATCTCGGACACCCTTTATATATGCATACATATTTTTCTTTTTTGCCCTTAGAAACTGCTTTGTAGAAAAGAGAAACCTTTCCTTTTCCACAAGAATTTACTGGTCCATTGTAGGAAAAAGAATATTTCTAACTTTCTTAGAAATGTGTTTTTAAGAAAGAACATGGGTTCTGTATCTCGATTATTTTTCATTTAATTTTATACTTATTTTTATATATTCGTTAATATTTAAAATTACTTCGTATCATTTGTTAATATTTATATATTATTGAATTATTTAGAAAATTTGTGTTAATGATATTGAATTGGAAAGAAAGTATCCGCGGAATTTGCCAATAGATGGTGCTAGCGTCGAAATCTCGGTTTGTATGATTCTTATCGGGTTATACTATACGCCGTTTGAAAAATGACATTTCAAGCTACATTCTTTATGCAGACAGTTTTGCAATTCGTCGTGCGTGTCAAAAGTTATATTCCATTGAAAATGAGTGAAATTTCCGAAGAAATACGCTATGTGATGCTTTATTACTATAAAAAAGGCAAAAACGCTGCAAAAACATGCCGAAAAATTTGTACGGTTTACAGTAAGGATGCTGTAAGTGAACGTCGCACAAAGGAATGGTTTGCTCGATTCCATTCTGGAAATTTCGATGTCAAAGATGCACGACGCTCTGGTCGGCCAATCGCCGAAAATACTGATAAAATCATGGAATTAATTGAGGTAGACCGTCATGTGAGCACTCGATCGTTAGCCCAGGAACTAAATACCACTCATACAACTGTTTTGAACCATTTGAGTAAGGCTGGATACAAAAAAAAAAGCTGGATGTTTGGGTGCCACACGACTTAACGCAAAAGAACCTTTTTGATCGAATCAATACATGCGATACACTGCTGAATCGCAATAAAATCGACCCATTTCTGAAACGGATAGTGATTGGTAATGAAAAGTGGATCACATACGACAATGTAAAGCGTAAAAGATCGTGGTCAAAGGCCGGCGAATCATCCCAAACGGCGGCCAAGCCCGGATTGACGGCCAAGAAGGTTTTACTGTGTGTTTGGTGGGATTGGAAGGGAAGCATCTACTATAAGCTGCTGCCCTATGGCCAAACACTCAATTCGGACATATAATGTCAACAACTAACCAGATTGAAGCAAACGCTTGACCAGAAACGGCCAGAATTGGTGAAAAAGGGTGTTGTGTTCTATCAGGACAACGCTAGACCGCACACATCTTTGACGACCCGGCAGAGACTCCGGGCTCTTGGATGGGAGGTTCTATCGTACCAGCCGTATAGTCCAGACCTGGCACCAAGTGATTATCATCTTTTCCGGTCCATGCAAAATGCTCTTGGCAGTACTAAGCTGTCCTCAAAAGAGGCTTGTGAAATTTGGTTGTCTCACTTTTTTGCCAATAGGGATGAGGGCTTCTATGAGAGAGGCATAATGAAATTACCTTCAAAATGGCAACAAGTTATCGAACAAAATGGCGCATATTTGACCTAAATCGGTTTATTCATTCTTTGTAAATTTAAATTTGAAATAAAAATAAATTTCCACGGATACTTTCTTTCCAATCCAATATATGCATACATATTTTTCTTTTTTGCCCTTAGAAACTGCTTTGTAGAAAAGAGAAACCTTTCCTTTTCCACAAGAATTTACTGGTCCATTGTTAGAAAAAGAATATTTCTAACTTTCTTAGAAATGTGTTTTTAAGAAAGAACATGGGTTCTGTATCTCGATTATTTTTCATTTAATTTTATACTTATTTTTATATATTCGTTAATATTTAAAATTACTTCGTATCATTTGTTAATATTTATATATTATTGAATTATTTAGAAAGCTTGTGTTAATGATATTTTATGTATTCATATGAATGAAAAATTCAATTATAACGTGTAATTATATTTCTTTTGATTAGAATGTAAATCAAATGATTTCATTAGTAAAAATCAAATATTGTTATTAATAAGGTTTCAATCAAATCAGATGTTCATATAATTAGCGTTTGAATTAACATATACAATTGCATTTATTACATGCAGAAAAACAATACTTATCTCGTATTATTTAATTTTGAAATATTTCAAAGAATATCTCTAAATGTATTGGAATTCTTATAAGAGTATTATTTTGTATCCGCCAATACAACACCGTATGCGTTTTACACGCCTTGGAGGCCCAGATGGCAAGCGCCGCCGATCTTCTGTTTAAAATTTGAACCACGGGTAGGAACTGCGCTCGTTCTCCTACCACCTGCTCGGTACCTATAGATCTAAACTATTTCCTATATAATACAATTTTTTGTCGGCCTTTCTAACGATCTTTTGTCTTGCTTTTATTTCGATATATTCTAGAAAATAATTGATTACAATTTCGTGACTTTTGTTTCTTTTTTTTTTTTTTCATCTATAAATTATATAGTATAGCATATATAATTTTCCATGAAATTAATTAATTTTCTTACATGCTATAATAGTAGATAAACATAATCAATAATCAAGAATGAAAATAAAATTGTATAAGAGGAAGAATATTAGATTTATAGGAATGTAATAAAATGATTACAGTTTTAATGGAATCATTGTATAATATTTGAATAATGTTAAGGGTCCACATGTTTTATTTGTTAATTTTTATTAAATGTAATAGTTGTGAAAACAGTTGTTAGATAAATACAAAGTTACAGTTTAGGATAAGTTTGAAAAGATCTTTGTTCGTGAAGGAAATGGGTCTGCTACGCAAGCGTAAATGCTCAATGTGCGAGCACTATGTTCTCTCCACAACCGGAAGTTGAATGTACGTAATGTTTCTGGGCGCGCCTGCTAAAGCTATTTTTCGCTTCACTGACAAATAAAAACAATATAATGATCGAGCATAACTCGATGCACATACTTAAATGATCTTCTAGTTTTTCTATAACTTATAACTTCAATTATTATATGTTATTATTTTCATATTTATGCTGTTTATAAATTTATAATGAATTGTATATTTTTACAGTACATATATACATATATTTAATGATGATAAAAAGTAATTCATTTGAAAATTCGAATAACATTTGTGTATTTAAACAAAGCATTTAAGGGAGAGTCATCCCATGTGACGGCCTGTTTTTCGGGCATTTTTTACGATTTTTTTTTCACGACCAGTAAAAATGCAGAACTTTGAATTTATAATCATTTATTAACATATATCTCAGTAGTATGAATATAAACTTTTAGTGAAAAATATTAAATAAAACGTGAGTTACAGCGCTCCGACACCTCCGCCTCGAAAAAAATAGGCTCGCACTTCCTTCACGATTCCGGCTGATTGGCTTATCTAAAACAAAACAAAAACGGCGTTTTAATCTGTTTTATAGTTTTATATTTTAAGTCCGGTTAAAATTATGAAAATCTCAACTTATCCTCAATCGGTGATGCCTGATCCATAGAGTACTCCCTCCTCTTCTTCTTGAAACTCTTTTAAGGCAGATTGTTTAGCCCTTGTGTCAATCCTGGATTGTTTTACATCACTTTGGCGCCGCTCAGAACGCGAGATTCGCGCATCATCACGTTTCTCAACATAAATATGGGCTTTGCGGCCCATAATCGGGGGCAATCCATACCAACGGGGCATCCCATAATCGACATTACTTTACCCGGAATCGTGTTCCCATTCTCTTTTCTACGTGGCCCACACATTCTTTTTTTGTTACTTGAGTATCTCCATACGGCTTAGCATCTAGGATCCCCTTAAAAGTTTTACTGTCACCATTGCCGATGTACGTAAGATACTTTACACCATATTTTTCCATGGACCTCGAAAACATTTGCGTGATGGCACTTATTTCCATTTTACTGGAACTTCCTGAATGGTTTATGGTGCATTCATCTACATGACTTTCATACCATATTTCGTACTCTATAGGATCCGTATTTTTTTTCCCCCACTTATTACATGCACCACAAAAACTACTCATTACCATGGCATTGAAAATTTTCCCGGTGTATTTTCCAATCAACATAGACGCTCCAAATAGAGATAAAAAGCCTTTTTTCTTCCACGTACCATCATCTGACACAATCAATTCATCCTGTGGTTTTCCTGCTTCTTCATTCATAGTTTTTTCTTGTGTGACAGCGAATGATAATAAAGTTTCAAAGACTGAAGATGCGGCAATATGAATGTTTTTTAGTAGTGCAGTATAGGTTGAATTTCCAATACCCGAACATATGTCCATGAAGCTGCAGAAAAGATTCACTCCTTCGTGACCAACTCCTAATAATCGCATCACAAACACAAACCGACGATTAACTTCAAATGCATTCTGGATCAATGGGGCCGAGTTTATAACTGTCTGTTTTTCACACTTACACGATAAAATAATTTTAAAACCTAAGCCTTGGAAACTTGATTGCGAAAAAGACACATCACTTTTACAAGTTTTGCATATTACAGTTTAAGAAATTGCAGCGAATACAGAAACAAACTCCAAAATGCAGTACGCGAAACTTGAAGCGATGGGAACCTATCATGCTATTTTTAAGTTTTTTCGCTGAAGCTGATGTAAAGTCCGTTTCGTTTTGGGCGGTAAAACGGTTTGCACTAAACTTTCTTTTTTTACTACGACCAGGATGAGCATTTCCAGTCATACTTCCTTTCCGAACATTCATGATGAAAATAAATAATTTATTTGGGTTGTTGCGATTTTCGAAGCTAAACCAAGACTAAAATAATTTCGTTAATATATTTAGTGTCTATAAAAATTCCTTTTTATACCTGCAGAAACTTATCTAAACTTGTATAAACGTATATAAGTATACTAGGGGTGCCCCGGTCACGTGTTACTGTGGCTTTTTTGACGTGAAAACTTCTTTAGAATCAGATGATACGTTCATTTAATATAATTTTAAACTGTTCAATGAAGTCTAATTATTATTACCAAATACACGTGGTTATACTAATAAATTGTAGGTTACATGAAACGTTTGTACTTTTAACATGGCGCCATCTATTGGATCAATCCAGTCAACGAATTACCTTATAATGCTATCTGTTAGAATCTTATCGAACTAACAGAGATAATCATGACTCTTTGTTAATATACAAATAATTCGCAAAAAAATAATATTGAGATTATAATAAATCGCGATAAAAACTATCCTACATTCTAAGTTGGAAAAAATTACATAAAATAAAAAAAATTTCATTAAGATCGGTTAGGTAGTTTTAAAGTTATTAGTGGACAAAGAACGTGACACGTAATTTATATAATTAAGATAGTATATAGTATATGTATAACACCGACTGCCAACTTAGCGCTCCGACAGCTGCTTCTTCTAACTGCTGTATCTTTAAAACAACTTCGAATTTTTAAAAATCACTTTACTACTTATATTAAGGAAGCAATTTATGAAGAAAAAAAAATCGATTTTTTGAACCCATCACATGAGATGACCCACTTAAATATTTGTATAATGTAAATGTAACAGCAATCTGTTTTGTCAATCAGAAAAATGTACTGGCTCTGTTGGTAAGCATCTCAATTACCGACAGTACATTTCTTTTTCTATTTTATCGACGGTACGCTTTTATCGACTCTACTTTATCAATAATCAAGTCACATGCTACAGATGAAAGCCCGCAGAATAAAATAGGTTAAAAACTTTCACTTTTAAAATGAAATAAATGTAACACGATTTCTCTTACAATGTTAACTCTAGAGAGTAGTTTTATTATCCGTATACATATTTTACAAGTATTGTTAATATTATTTTATTATTAATTAGAATAAGTTTATGTAAGATTTTGTTTTTATTAACATATGGTATAGTATTGATTTGATATTCTATCAAATATAATGTATATTAATTTATAATTTTATAATTTTTAGGTAAATTAATATGTTATGTATAACATAACATAAAGAATAGAACATTTTTTTAAAGATCTGAATAAAAAATTGAGTCTCATATTTAACTTAAAAAACAATCAAAATTCATCATGGATAAAGTTAAAGACAATACTGTAAAAGTAGTATTTTTTTCTTTACTATTAGATCTATTAGCATTTACTATGATATTACCTTTATTACCAGCTCTATTAGATCATTACAAAGTAATAAGTAATAAAGGACTGTATTCTATGATTTCACATCATGTAGAAAGCTTACGTATATTTTTAAATGCTCCTGACAAAGTTGATACTGTACTTTATGGAGGTATATAAATATATTTATGAAAAATACAATTAATTGATATTAACAGAATATACAAATAATAACATAATATTTTATTTCTCTTTAGGTTTTCTAGGCTCTATGTATTCATTTTTACAATTTATAAGTTCACCAATAACAGGAGCATTATCTGATACTTATGGACGGAAACCATTAATGTTAATGTGTTTAACAGGTATTACACTGTCGTACTTATTATGGGCAATATCAAGAAATTTTGGTATATTTGTATTGGCCAGATTTGTTGGAGGTATTAGCAAAGGAAATATTAGTTTATCCATGGCTATTATTTCTGATGTTACATCACCCGATAAAAGAGGGAAAGCTATGGCAAGTTAAGCATATAATGCGTTAACTAAATTGTAAGAATATATAATCTATATTTTTTTAATTATTATGTTATTAGGCTCTTGTGGGAATAGCATTTTCTATTGGGTTTGTCGTTGGACCTATGATAGGAGCATTTTTTGCATGGATTTCCAGTGGTAATAGAAATGAAACGTGGTACGTGGTACCTGCCTTATTTGCTTCTTTTCTTGCTGCAAGTAACTTGTTATATGTTGTATATAACTTGAAAGAAAGTTTACCTGTCAAATCTCGAGCTAAAACTGTCTCAAGTGGATTAATCCAATCAGTAGTTTATATTAATCCAATAGATCTTTTCCGATTTACTAGTGTATCTGGATTAAATGATAAAGGTAAAATAAATGATTGTTTACTCTTGTTTATTGTCAAGAACACAGTGACAAATATTTAATTGATTACATATTATTTTAGAGCGACACGATTTGAAGGTATTAGGTCGTACATATTTTATCTACTTGTTTATCTACAGTGGATTAGAATTTACTTTAACGTTCCTTACTCATCACGTATTTAAATTTACGAGTATGCAACAAGGATGTATGTTTCTCAGTATTGGATTGACTATGGCTATTTTGCAAGGAAGTTGGGTCAGAAAAGTTCCTTCAGATAAAACTAAAACTGTTGCTGAGTTGGTAATTAAAATTAATAATAAATATACATTCAAATAAAACTGCATTTTTATAAATGTTTGCATATTTATCTATGATATATCTTTATAGGGTTTATGGTTAATAATTCCAGCATTTATATTTATTGGCTTAGCAAAGAATACAATCATGTTATATTTTGGAATATTTTTATTTGCTGTTTGTAAGTTTAAATATTATTCGTATAATACAATTCATAGTTTTTAAAATATTACATAATGCATGTTAACTTGTAATATTTTAGCAACAGCTATGGTTGTTACTTGTATGATGACATTAGTGACAAAAATAGGACCAGAACATCAAAAAGGTACAATAACTGGAATATTTCGTTCATTAGGTGCTTTAGCACGTGCAGGTGGACCACTTATAGCTTCTGCGGGTAACTAATAGTTTTGTTTATTGTTTCTTTTTCTTTTTTTATATATTACATGTACTTTTTATTAATATCTATAACAACTTAGGATTTTGGTATTTTGGAAGTACTACAACGTACCTCATTGGAGCTGTTTTTCTTTTACTGCCACCTATAATTCTTCATACTATGAAGTCTTTATAACAAAAAGATTTAACATATCTTTACTTATATATACATATATATTTTTATATTTACAAATAACGTTCACACATAAGTGCCCTAAAGTATTATTTACTGTTATACAAAAGAAAAATTATTAACTAAAGTTATTTTTATTAAATCATTCTATGACTCGTGTTCAGATACAATTTAAAAATTTTATATAAAGTATATATGTTTTAAAATGTATATAAGATATTTATTATGAAAAGTACTTTTTAAATGGTATTATTTTGTAAGTATTATCAGTTTTGTTTATACAAATTTATTTAAACTTTATATATATTATAATTATATCTAACAATGAGTACAAAGTACACATTTTTAATGCAAGTATTTTTTACATTGCTAAAATTCTTTGTAATACAATCATCATAGAAAAGAAATATTTTATATATAATTATTTCTATTTAATTAAAAATAATATAATTATATTATGATATTTATTGTTTGTAAAATAATCATATTTTAATAAATATATCTACATTATTTAAATTCTACATACATTTATCTTACGGCTTTAGAAAAAATTTAATTAGAATAAAATATTAATGTAGATATTAACAAAAATATTTTATCGATGGATTTAAATTTCCCGGTAATTTCTGTGTTCTCATTGGATACTCCTATATGAATGATTTAATTTCATTGGTTCCAATATATACTATATATATAATTATTATATATAATGATTATATATAAATATTTAATACATTAGTTTAATAAAATAATTTGTTAACAATTCAAAGTATTTTATTAAACTTAATAATTATACTAGGAAAATCTAGAAAGTTCTAATAAATATGTGAGACGCCATATTGAATAATCGACCAATCAAAAGCAATATTGCTAGTATTGCGTACCTATCAGAACGCTAGGACCATTCTATAAAATGTAATATGCATTCTACGTTTATATATGATTCATGCTCATTGTTTCATGATTACTCATACCATTTTTATTTATGTGTAGTGTGGGGTAACGGTGTGTGGAATATTGTGCTAGTGTTTTACGCTTGTGTTTGAAATATAATATTACATATTTTAATCCAGTTATGTAGTTGTGGCGTGATAAAAAATAGTATACAGAAAAAGATACATTTCCGTAATATTAATACCGTTTATATTGGTATAAACGGTAAACGGTGTAGTGATCACTGTGTACAGGACTACATTTTCACGTCTGTGCTCAACATAAAATGGATTATCGTCCAAAGGTATTTCTTTTATCGATCTAATATTAACTAATAAATAAACATTTTATATAATATTAGATTTATTTGAACAAAAGTCATACAAACTTTGTTTAACGTATATTTCTATGTATATATGTATATAGAATATATATATTATAATACATATATACATATATATACGTGTCATATATGTATGAATATATGTACATGTAATAACTTTACCGTGAATATACAAAAAAATGATCTCGTAGACAAACTTTTGAAATTTGTATTATTAATCAATTATGATTTTATTTGTTTTTATTTTTTTTTACTTTTTTTTATAATTTACATTAAAATAATTGCAAAATGAAATATAGAAGATATAAATTTTAGTTTGAATTTACTTTATAATAATATTTACAGATGGTTTTGGCTTCTCAACAAAAGTTTCATGCCAGCGACGATGATGATGAAGACTTGGATGCTTTACGTTTAGCTGCACTTCAGTCATTAGGGACTAAAGATAATTCACATAAAAAACAGCCCTTAACACAACTACATAATGTTGTACCGCAAGTAACACAAATTGCACGACCATCATATAAATTGCAAAGAATACCAAAAAGACCCCACTTCCATAATAGGATACAACCAAGACAAAATGGGGTAAGTTCATTCATCGATGACAAAATTGTTTACACTGTAAACCCTTTATGCTGTAATTGAACATGTTGAGCTGTATACTGTATTCGATGTTACATTTCATCTTTCTTTTGTTTGACTAGTAAAATTTATTACGTGTTGAGTTCATATTTAAGTGTAAATTGTCACCAGTTTTACATGTTGTTACAGCATAAACATTTCATGATAATATTGATGGAAGTTTTATTCAACCATTGTTTACATTTCATTCTTAGATCGTGTATTATCAAAGCCATCGGAATCCAAATCTCATAGCTATTGTTCCTGTTGAAGAACATCCAGAGATACAAAATGTCGAAGCAACTTCTGCTGCGAAAGAAGAAAAGACTGAAACTTGTACCGAAGTGAAAGAAACTGGTAAGTAATATTTTCTATCCATATTTAAAATCTAAACTTATTGTTAATTCTTTGATCAATGTGTATCAAATATTAATATAATTTTAATTATATGTTTAGATGAATCTAAGTTTCATCGGTACAAGGATAGTAGAAGCGGATCCGAAGAAGATGATCGCAAGAGTAATACGAACAATTTGGTTCCAGTGAAAGAAGAATCTATTAAAACTAGTAGTGTAGAAAATGAAACTGTTGCTGCTAATCAGAATAAAGAAAATAAGTTAGAAGTTGTAGATGAATCAAAGAAACAAGAAGAAAAAGAAGAGATCAAAAACAATGACGACGACGATGATGACGACGTGTTGTTCATGGCTGATTCGGAGGAAGAAGATAGTTTAGAACGATTGATGGATGAAATGGAACGTGAAATAAACGTACCTGTTGAAAAGAAAGATAAAGACTCACAAAACCAAAATAATAAATCTAGCCTCGATAAAAATGCCATTAATGAAACAAAAAAGAACGAAGACAATGGTAATAGAAAAGAAAGTAATAATCATGCTACGTCTCTGACAACAAATGTTAGATGTGAAAAAAGATCAGTGTCTCCACATATGACAAGTGGAAATTTACAAAAGCGAAGATCCTTGTCACCAAAGTCTAGGAGTAGAAAAAGATCTCCTAGAAGGTCTCCTCGTAGATCACCTTTGAGACAAGTTAAAAAATCTTTAAGAGAAACGAGCAAATATAAGTCTCCAGTTAGAAGATCTCCTTATAGAAAATTATCACCAAGAATGAGATCACCTAGATTATCTCCACATTCTAGATCTCCTAAATTATTGAGATCTAGATCACCAAGATTATTGTCACGTTCACGATCACCTCCTAGAACTAATCGTTCTCCTAGAATAACTTCGAGATCACCTAGACATACTCGTTCACGATCTCCGATGAGATTGTCACCTCGATCGAGATCACGTTCAAGAACTATTTCACCACATCGATTGTCTCCGTCGACGAAAAGAATCTCACCTAGGTCTCGTTCACCGGGATATTCTCCTAGAAGAGTATCACCCCGTAGAATGTCACCTCATAAAATATCACCAAGACGATCACCTTGGTCATCACCCAGAAATTCTCCTCGTCTTTCACCAAGACGTAGGAAATCACCTAGAGTATCGCCAAAAGAATTATCAAGAAAACGTGGACCATGTTCCATAAGTCCTGAAAACAATTTAAATTCAATATACATACGGGAATCACCACCAATGCATAAACGAAGATCTCCTGATTCTTATAGAGATAAAACTAAACAAAAAGAAGATAATTTTGAAAAGATTGATTCGAGTGACATTAAAGAATCAATTAACAATACGATAAATGATCCAATCTTGGAAGCACGTAGAAGAAAATTTGAATCTACAAGACCGATAGATCCATTATTGGATAATAAAAAAATTAAATTAAGTAATAATACAAATAAAAAGCAAGAAGTGGTAGAAAGGACACATTCTACAATTAACATTAAGAAAATAAATAAATTAACAGAAGATGATCACAATATTAGAGATAGAGATAGAGATTTGTGTTTGGATACCAGTTATGAATTTGAAGATTTGGAAGATACTATGGAAAATTCTTCCCCAATTGGTATCAGCAGTTCCATTAATTCCTGTATAATCGTTGATTCGTCTAAAACAGAAAAAGAGAAGTCTTCTAAAAAGAAGAAAAAACGTGACAAGGAAATATACCAAGTTGGTAAATTGAAAAGTGAACTGCCATTGTCAGAACGCATTGGAAAAGATAAGAAATGTAAGAAAAGGAAAGATATTTCTGAAGTACAACCTGAAGAGGTTGATGCTATATTTGAAGATATAGCTGTTGATGAAGAAGGTGATTTAAGAGCTGAACTTAGCAGAAGACGTGCCGAACGATTAAACAGATCTGCACCAATACAATCAGCGAGGCTAGTACAATCAGCTTTTAAAGGAGTTGTTAATGAGTAAGTTACTTTCATTTTTTATATGATGATTATATTTTCAATTATAGTTTAAATATAATAATATATATATTTATAAATAATGTTATCTTTTTACAGTGTTGTAAAGAATAATGCAAAAGTCAATCAGAGGCATGTAATCAAAAATGATGAGAAAGGTAATAAATTCAACTTTAAAAATAAAACTTCTAATTCATGCTATGAAACATTATATATAAAACGATATTTTTAATTATGTATAGTTAATCAAAAAGATGTCAGACGTGTTACTGTCGTCAGATCTGTGCCGGAACTGCATGATTCTGGAGGTAAGTAAACTTTATTTATCAATTTTTCTTGTAATAATTACATTTCATTCATTTCTCAAGAAATTTTCTTCCCGTGCCCAACTTGTACCATCAATTACAGTAAATATACATATATTTATAAATGTATTTATTTTGTTTATTTTACAGACGAAAGCAATCTAGACTCAAAGATGCCAGTTCGATTCAGACTAGGTCTTAACAAACAAGTTCAAGACACAAGAGAAACGAAAGTTTCACGAAAGACATCCAAAAGACAGAATCGCAAGGTAAAACACAAAAGTAATTTGACTTATAACCATCCTGAAAATATTTTGTAGTATTATATCATTTAAAATTAATTGTATAAATATATTAAGCACATCCTAGCTTTATGAATAGAAAAGAAAAAACAAAAGAAGAAAAAAAAAAGAATAACAACACACAATTTTTAAGAGATTAATTTCGATGCAAATTAGCACAACCAATATGCTCAATATAACAATAATATCATTAAAATATACTATATATATATATATACATTGTGAAAAACATAATCAGTTATGTTTCTTTTTTTCCATGAGTCTCATAAAAAAAAAAAACAACAACAAAAAAAAAATATAAAGAAAAAAGAAAGAAAATATTTTTTAAAAAGTATATATATATGTATATATTAAGTTAACAATATATTTCTTGTCTGTGATAAAGCATAATTTTACTCTTCAAGTTTATTATTTGAAATAGTATAAGAAAAAAAAAAAAAAAGAAAGAATAAATGATTATTTTACACGTCGTCACATTTAAAATCAAATTTCCTTTGAAACATTTGGAACATCACAAGAAATTTAAACAGATTACAGTGATTACAGTGAATTTTCATATTACAGTGATTTTCTATATGTTTCAATATTGCAACGAATGGTGCATGATACAAAGAGAGTTCTATGATTATGAATAATTTTGTTTAAAAAAATTGTTTATTATTTTTATTATATATATATATATATATATATTATATTTAGCATTGACTGACTAGAGGTAGAATT
>NW_015149034.1:495457-529382 GCF_001465965.1 Polistes dominula | reverse complement strand
TATATAAGAGTTAAATATGCAAAAAAATTTCTATAAATTTTTCAAAAACGTTACAATTTCATATATTAGTTTCTATATATTGTAACATTTATTAGTGTGTCATATTTTTATTATTATTTCATTTATCAACATTTATATATATATATATATATACATATAATGGATAAATTTAGTTTAAAAGTCTTGCATTAAAAAAAAAAAAAAAACATGAGATTGAACATTCATAAAATATCTAATTGATATTTTTAATACTTATTTACATATATATATATATTAAGTTAATGCATTTATTTTATTTCAATTATTCTTTGAAATAGCATTTAAAAAAAGAAAAGAAAAATAAAGATTATTTAAACAATAATTAAATATAACATTTATATATATATGTATAATAATAAGAAGAAGAAGAAGAAAAAGAAGACAATTTTAATTCTGAAAAATATTAGAAATAAAATTTGGTTTTGAAAAGTATTTGAAATAAAATCTTAACTTAATATATAATATATATATATATATATATGTATGTGTGTGTATCATACATATGATCACAGAAAAAACAATGTGCATGAATTATCATTATATATAATAATATTTTTAACAACAATAACACGCAAGATATACCAAATGATATTATCCAAAATTTAGTAGCTTCCTTTATAAACACATTAATTTACATAAAAAAAAAAACAAATTGCAAGTTAAATCTCATGAATTAAAAAAAAAAAAGCAGCTTCATTATGTATATTTACAATTATTTGTGTTCAAAGTATAGAATTTTTCTTGAAATTCTTATTTACAATTAGACTTATCTATCAGTATGTTAAATTTCAAAAATAAATTTAACAATTAATATGCGATATATATTTATTCATAATTAAATATATAAAAGAATATATACTTTACAGTAATATTAAAAAAAAAAAAAAGAAATGTTTAAATATATATCGTTATAAATAATATACATATATATATGTATAATATATATATATGTATGTATATGTATATTAACAACAAAATGTTAATAATACAAATTTGCAAAGCATTGTCCATGCTTTTTTTTTTTTTTTTTAGTTTAACAATATTATTGTATTTTATGCATGAAAATAAGAAAAATATGTTTATATAAAACATAAATCATTTAACTCTTTCATTCCAAAATGGTTGAGACAAAATATTATCGCTGAATATAAAGCGTTTTGTTTTTTAATTGTATATTTTTCAAGAACGTATAAATACGCTCTTCATACATTAATGATTATTCTTCAAAGACGTGTATATACGGCCATTGGAGTAAAAGGGTTAAAAGTATTATTCACAAATTTTGTATTTTAAATTGAAAATTGTCATATTAAACATTTATTATAAATTGTATTTAATATTTCGAGATGATGTGACTAACTCCAATTGATAATTGTTTCTTTGATGGAATTTTACTGATCGAAATATTAAAAAGAATATGGTGACATTCATAATTTACATGATTTGTGCTACAAAAATATTCTAATTACTGTAAAAAAATATCAATTAGATTTCTTAATAAGAATAATCAAACATTGTTCAATTTTTTTGAATTATATCAAACAATTTCATTCTGTTTTACAGTAATGTGTATCAAACTAGCATTTGCTGAAACAGTCGACACTAAAAACAAAATAAAATGATTAATAATTTGTTATAAAATAAAACTTTCAAAATAATATATATATATATATATATATATACAACATTATTATCTTATTTTCATGCATAGTATACATTAACAATGTTGAACTAAAAAAAAAAATCTCTGACATCTTGTAATATTCTCTTTTAAATATTAGTTAATAAAAATACAACTTGTGTCTGATTAGTTGTTGCACCAATGTAAAAAAAAAAAACGTATGTTTGAATTAAATAGTTTTTTGATGATTATAAATATGTTAGAAAGTAGTAACATACACATACACACATAAACACACACATATAATAAAGAAAGCATGAGAAGGAATGAATGTGTGAGTGAAAGAAAAAAATAAATGCTTCAAATCAATTCTCTCTCTTTCTATATATATATATATATATTATATAGTAAGTTTTTGAAAAAAAAAAAAAAAAGGTACAATATAATTCCGGTTAGGAAAATAAAACGTGATCTCTTTTTTGTTTAGGAATAAAGATTAAACCGCGTTTGCACCTGATTGCTTGCGTATTTATGTGAAGAAAATAAAAGAGAAAGAGACGATGTCCATCTTCCCTCATTTTTTGTCAACGTAGGAAGATGTAAGCATATTAGGCGTGTTAAATAAAAAAAAAAAAAAACTATATATATATAGCAAGTTGCAAATATACTTATATAAAAAAAAAACACACACACACACACACACTTACACACATATACGAATATACACAGTTGAAAGATAAATCCGCGTGTCCGTGTTAATTAATTTAACGAAAGACAATATATATATAAATATAATTTGCACATTAATAATATTTAAAAATTCTCTTATTTAGTTATTTATTGTTTAAGTCTTTGCTAATATTAGATTTCTGATTTAATAAGAAAATTAATGAATATTAAATCATGCCTGTTTTTTTTTTTGTTGTTGACAAGTTATATTACGTGTAAATAATTTCAATCGATCATTCATTTAATAAACAACGATCATTAATTTATCCCAAAGTCACTCTTTATACACCTAAAAAAAAAACATGTATTAAGATGTAGCTAAATATTGTATAAATAATATATCATCTTTGTGTGTGTATATATATATATATATATATATATATATATACATATTATAAAAATTAAACTGATTAATTATAAATTGGTTAATTATATAAGAACAACAACAAAAATAATATGAAAAGTATGTAGAATATTTTGTAAATTGTATATCCATCGAATATCCTTAAAGATATCGTATAAACTTATTATTTAGATAAAACCATAGTTTGGCTGATATTAAATTATTAATACTACTGTGTACGTCATTTTAAGTAATTAATACTGTGGATATATATTGAAATTCGACTGATGAATATTATGCTATATATATTTATCAAAATGGCTACCTGCAAAATATAATAATTATTATTATTAATTCATATTCATATATATATTTATATTTTAGCTATAGATATATATATATATGTTAGCGCGAAAGAAATAATCAGCAAACAAAAACTACTTTACGAGTCACAAATACATATTATTATTGATTTATAAATCTATATATATATATATATATAAAGTAGTACTATACTTTTTTACATATTTTTATGACACTCTTTAGGAATGTTAGTAATTTTTAAACAAAAGTATTTAACGTAGCAATATATTTGATTACTTATAATACATTACCACATGGGTAATTAATATTATTATATTTACTAGCATTTTCTTAGTTTAATAATTATTATTCAATAAATAATATTAATTAAATATTAAATATGAAATAAATTATAGCCACAGAAATAATGCGTACATGCTACCAATGCGTGAAGATTTACAAACCAATATATATATATATATATGTATATATATTAAAACGTGTATATAATAATATAATTTAATTGTAGTGAGAGATAATGAAGAAGAAAAAAAAGAAATAACAAAACTATGATTTAAATATGGAAGTTACGTACCTCATAGTATCTATGAAGGTGTAAGTGTTAATTTAATTCAATAAAAGAGAATTACATTTATTCAAAGGTTTCATTCGCAAAAACTTTAATATCAAAGTTTGTCATAGATAAGTTTAAAAGAAGAAAAAACTTTAGTATCAAAGTTTTTTAAATATCAGCGAAAATTTACATATTAGATGATAATGACTAATATTATTATTCATCGTTGCTACATACGTGCCTTGATTTGTAATTAATTTGTCGGAAAGGGGTAAAAAAAAAAAAACAAAAAAAAAACAAAAAAGAAACAAAGAAAAAAAGGGAAAAGAAAAAAATATTTTTTCACATATTTTCTACCAAAGTAATAAAAAATAATCAATCCCTGTTTGACATCACATTAAATAAACACGAAAAGTCGAGAAATTGATAAACGAATAATAAATTTGATTTATATATCTTAGCGCGTGTGTGTATATAAAATGAGATCAACTCTGGGAGTTGCAATAATATCTTGTAAAAAAAAAAAAAATATATATATATATAAATAAATATATACGTATGTATATATTTATAAATTGTCCTATAACAGATTTGTAAATTTCTGTTGAGAACAAATTTATCTAATAATGTGATAAAGCGACATTAATAATATTACCTTAAATAAAACAAATTTCATTATCGAATAACACAGTTATTATCATCATATTTTATATTTCATTTTGTTTTATATATATATATATATATATGTATATAGATGTATGATAAATATAACATTATTAATTGTTTTTTTTTAATCAATGGCCATAAGAAAAAAAAAAGTACATTTTATATTTTTAACTATGATTTTTAATTAATTTTAACAAGAAAGAGTTGTGTTCTTTTTTTTTTTTTTTTAGTTCATTTTTTAAATAACTTTTTTTGTAATCAATTGTACATAATGAAAAATAGTTTTTAAATGAAAATCTCCTCTGTGTTATTCCATAATAAATATTACAGCATTTTTGTATTCCGTATTTCTGAATGCTCTTCTATCGTTACATTATTTTATTTACACATCTAAATTTGTTTTCATTGTGGTAAAAACGAATGGACGATAATAGAAATTTCAAATTTCATGAAAAATAATCTTTAATTTTTTACAAATCACTCGATAAAAGAATAAAAAAAAAAAAAAGAAATTAAGATACACAATCGTACCATCCGTTATTTGCTATGTAATTTATTATTAGATTGTGTATACGTGTGATTGTACTATTTTAAATATTATACAAATAATATATATATATATATATATATACATATATATACATACATATATTTTTATATTTATATATGTAGAGTGATGCAACTAAAACTGCAATTTTAAATAATAAATTTAATAACAGGTGTTTTTTTTTTTTAACAATAATTAATATTATTTATATCAATGTAATTAATGTCCAGTTACAAATGACGATTCTACAAGCTAAATTTTAAATAATAATAGATAAAAATTGCAGAAATTCTTGTTATACCACCCTATAATATTTATAATATAAAAATATATATGTATATGTATACACATATATAATATATATAAAAATAAATATAAATATGTGTGAGTTTATAGATTTTCGATGGAAGGTAAAAGAAAAAGAAAAAAAAGATACACAGAACAGAAATTTTTGGTTTACAATTTAACAACACACATATGTATGTAATATACATATGTATATAAAAAATTAATTACTGAAAATGAATTCAGTAATTGCTTGTCTCGTGTCTTGCTTCGGATTAATATGGATCTCTTATTTCAGAAAAATACGGAATAAAATATTTTTGATCTATGAATCAAGTGTTTTCCTTATTTTTTTTTTTTAATGTGATATATAAAACCTGTATGTATATTATATATTGAATAAGTTATTGAAATATAATAATAAATTATATTTATATTTAACTCATTAATTATTATACTTAATATATTATAAATTATATATTCTTTTTTATTTTTCATAAATAAAATCTAATTTTTAATAAAATTAGTTGAAATATAACAATACATTAATATTAATTGCAATATATAATATTTGAATTAAACAAATTTGTTTATTGCATTGTTTATTAGTGTACGTAAAAATATAATGTTATAGTCAAACTTATTATCAAAAAAATACCATAATAAAAAAACACAAGATACACATTTTTTGTCAAGTTTTCTTGAAGAAGTATATTATGAAGGAAAACATAAACGCAGGCGCAGTAAAAGTATTGAAATAAGTTAACAGTGGTGATTATTGTAGTATGAATAAACACATACTATATATTATATTTATATTATATAATATAATATTAAAGATATATATATATATATAAAATCTAAACTCAAACATTTCCATAATTTAAAAATCAAACAAAACTAATCAACTTATACGATTACATTATTTAACTACAAATACAAGCAAAAAAAAAAAGAAATAATTAATCTAAACAAATTTCATTAAGATATAATAATTAATTATTAGTGTATGTGCATATACGAGCATAATTAAATATTAAGATTTATTATACTTAAATAAGAAAGAAAAATAATATAATAAGTACACGAAGCCTGTTTTTTCTTCTAAAGCTTACTGTAAGAGATTTGTGCAATGACGGGAAACATAAACGCAGGCGCAGTTAAAGTATTGGGGGTTTGTGGTGGTGAACGAACGGCGAACGATAGCAAGCAAGCAAGTCCCGGTAATCAATGACACACCAGGGTGCTTAGAAGCATTTCTATACAATTGAGATAGTACGCGTTCCTCGCACGCGTAGAACGGAACACTTCGTCCCCGTTCGGTCATTTAACGAGCTTCTTCTAAAGCTTCTTAAAAGGAAGAGGAGGAAAACTCACAGTAGTGAAAAACGATTAACACACTTTCCAACAAAACCAACTTTCTAATCCATCCGAATATATTTTTACCCAATTTAGTTTTTTTTTTTTATTCCATTTTTTTTTCACCTTCTATTAACATTCGTCGACACAACACATTTCTATTTTTGTTCTTTAAATTATATTTTCAAAAGGTGTTAGATAAACAATATATTGTTATTAGATTTTCGTTAATTGGGCAGCCATAAAAACGGACAATTCAAGAATAGAAGTTAAGAAAAAGGCGCGTTAATTTGTCATCAATCATTTTTGATAGATTTTGTTCTCAATTTTTCTTCCTTCCCTTCCTTTCTACCTGTTCTTATTATTTCTTTTCTCTTTATGTGTATATATATATATATATATATATATATATATATATATATATATGTATGTATATTGTAAGTAGTATTGTATAGTTGTCCCTCGACGTTATTGTTTCATCTCATTCTGGATGGTTGACAATAAAATAAAACGTTGAAGAAAAAGACCATGTACAATGGAAGGTTCAAATTTCGAACGCAGCGTAAACTTCGAGGAGAACCGTAAAGAAGGTACGTCAAATTTTCTTTATTTTCTACATTTCAATCCTTCGTTCGTATTAAATTATTAATAAATTTAAGAAGCCATTGCTTGAAATAACGCTGTTCGATGTAAAAAGGGGTAACTTTGTTAAATGTCTACGATTGGATAAACGTGTTCCTTTTATTTTCAATTGTATACACGTTTTTATTGTCACCTGTAAAATATAAAAATTCGAATATTAATCTTTAAATATTTTTCTACATATATATACATATATGCTTCATGATTTATCTTTTAAAAAAATGAATAGAATTTAGATTGAATTATACAAATTATGAAACACATTTGCAGGAAAAATAACAACGTGTAAAATGATTGCATGATTCTAGTTGCTTTTATATTTATTTAACTTGTTTGTGTGTTAAATATTAGAAGATAAAAAAAAATTATGAAGAAAGGGAGACTTAATCGTGCCCTAATTAAAAAAGAAAGAAAAAGAGAATAATGTGACAAGAAATATTATTTTAATCATCACTCTTCTCAAGTCACGCGATTTCATAATGAACATAAATTATTGTGAACTAGTCTAATGTATGCGAGATTTCATTTTTCACAATTAATATTTCCTTATATTTTTATGTTTCTATTAAATATTTTATTCGAAATCTTGCCAATTAAAATGAAATGTTATCGTAAAAGAAAAAGAAATGAAATGAAAAGAAAAAAAAAACAATGTCATTGTTTAAATTCAAAGCACAAACGATTCATTATGTTACGCGAAATTGTTTCGTGCACGCTCATGCTTATTAGCTTTTGCGGTCACATTTAAAAAGAAATAATAAATGATAAAATAATAATACCTTAAAGAAAAAGAAAAAAAAATAAATGAAAAAAATTAGTTGAGTACTTTGCTTTAAGCTTAACTTTGCACGCAAATTATTCTTATATTCGGTTTCTTTTATTATTGTTGTTGTGTTGTTGTTGTTTTGGAAGATGGTAAGTGTCGAATAAAATTGTACATCAACAATAATTATCTTGACTTATTGAAAATCTTCAATTAATATTTCATAATAATTAAAAATTATTAACAAGATCATCAAAACGTTCCAACTAAAAAAAAAAAAAAAAATGAAGGAATGCAGTTATAAATACTCAACCATGAAAATAAACTCATTTGAGCGACACGTGTGATCATATACTTTGGTAAGAGGATCCTTTTACAAGGATGACTGATTTTTTTAGAATCCAGAGTGAAATCATGGAGCGATTTAATCGCTACAACTACCACAACAACTACTACTACTACTACTAAGACAGATCTTCTTTTACGTGCCTTCATCCTCCTGATAATCTTCTTCGGCGAATCATCTTCCATTGCCTGTTCCGTGCAACGTTTTCTGCACGATTTCATTTAGAATTAAATCAATCGTTTCCCGATAATGTGTTGGATATGTTGAACGATACCATTGAAAAATGTTTCAAAGAGCAAACTTAAACATGGGTAGCGGAAATGTTGGGGAAGTAGCAACGATATTTCATCCCCGACGATCTCGTGCACCAAGTATAGTCCTTAGCGAGGATCAACAAAACCATGGTCCAATTGCCAGTCCTATTCAAGTTGTGCTGGATTCGACAGGTAAGATGCATTTATAGGAGCTTAAAGTTACTACTACGAATATACGAATGAATGAACGATATTTTAAATATAAATGGGATGTCTCCTTTAAGTTCAATATCATTTAAATCAATGTTCTCAACCCAGACTGAACAATATAATACTCCAAATACTTTAATTATAAAATTTGAAACTGTTAGGTCCAGTACTGGATTGTATTTTAATGTTTTTACTGTATATATAATGAAACATTAAATGAGACATCCTGTAATACGTATAGAATAAAACCAAAGAGAGAACACATAGAAAAACTTTGTTTCATCAAAAATGACTTTCTCTACATCATACCAGTGTTACGTTAAGAGCATAAGAAGCCAAGAGGAATAAACTCCTTTACAACCGGGGTGATGTCTTATCTTCACGGTACGCGTTTTGTGGTAGTTATGGTTTAGAGAGTTCTAGAATAGAATAAAAAGTGTATACCGTATATATATATCTGACGTTCATAAATCATCGGGCACTTTAAATCATAAATATTGAATTTATTCTACATACTATTTAATAAATCAAATGAAATATATAGTTAGCTGTCCGATATGACTCATGAACGATAGTACAAATATACGAAGAGTTCATGTTCGCTTTGATTTAATTCACTTATAGCAATATCAAAGAAAGAGCTTCGTTCTTTGCATTGAAAGCAATTAAATGGCTGGGTAATAACTTTTGCCGGGTACACACTTTTTCTTAATGGAACAATCGCTCAACTAAAAACAAGAAATATATTTGTTAATTCTTTGTACAATAGCACCGCTTATTGCTATTTATTGATACTATACATTAAAACATATACACATCATTCATTTATTATTTATTCACATTGTTGCTTTGCTCATACTCACCATTGTTTCTTTTTGTGTCATGTCATTATATATAAAATATACTAATTCAAATGTTTTATTGTTTCAGAGTGCGAGCAACAACAAGGTTGCAGCGTTGCTGGTGGATGCGGTGATTCAGCATCAAGTTGTAGATCTTTAGAAACAAGTGGTAGTGGTGTAGGTTCCGGAACTGGTACTGGTATTGCTACCGGAAGTACAGGAGGACCTGGTGGTGGTGGTGGTGGTGGTGGAGGAGGTCAGGGACATAGTACCTCTTTAAGTCAAACTCAATCTACGTGTAATGTGACTACACCTTCTGTAGCTTATCAACAATCCAGACCGAACAAACTCTCCGCTTGTTATGCATCCTGTTGTGCAGAGTCTGCAAGAAAAGTATATAATTTATTTAACTAATTTTTGATTAATTAATTAACCCTAATTATTTATTGTCCATATGTTATATTGTACACTAGAAACAAATACATTTGTGTAATATTTATTTTGTTCGATTATTTCAGATATATTTTGGCGTGTGTGTTACAATATGTGTGACGGCTAGTTGGGTTGGAGCAACCCACTGCATAAAATATTTATACTTTCATAAGCAAACGAGCCCTAGTTATACATCCGCATCAAATGTCTCCGTTACCGAGCCCCGTCATCAGCATGTAATTAGACACGGTGCTTCAATTCTTTAAGACACTCTTTTGTCACTGCCAAGAGACCTTTACCCACTTTTCACTTTCATATCTTATATTTGTCTTATTTAATTGGGTGCACATAATTACGTTCTTTCATTTATAAAATTCAAAAACAAAATATTCTCTTAATTTAAATGTTTATAACTTTATTATTATAATTAACATTAATATTTCATTGTAGACTGTGCTTCCATACAATGCACCCTTCTTCACAACATGGTTCTGCACAAACTGGGAAGTATTATACTTTCCAGTTTATTTCATTTGCCGAGCAGTTAGAACGAAATGCACGACACCATCAGAAATATTAGCTGAAAGTCTTCGTGGATTTCGAGACAAAGGTTTCACTGGTGGACGTTTCCTCGTTAAATGTAGTCTCTTCTGTGGACTTTGGGTTGTTACTAATTACATGTACATCTACTCGTTGAGGATACTTTTGGCTACTGACGTGATGGCATTGTTTGCTACCAATGTTTCCTGCGTTTATCTTCTATCTTGGGTGATCCTTCACGAGCAATTTGTTGGAGTTAGGGTAAGACTAAAGATAATGGAGATATTTAAATATTCCTAGTTGAATTTTATTCTGAATATTTATCAAATTTATTACAGATAGTAGCAGTGATCCTATGCAATACTGGCATAGCTCTTCTAGCTTACATGGATGGTATTACAGGAAGTCCAACATTGGGTGGTGTAGTTCTAGCAACAACTGCAGCAGCTGGATCTGCTGTTTACAAAGTAACGACTCTGTAAAAAACGTTCGAACATTTAATTGAAAAGATAGAAGAAAATCATTTCAAGAATAAATACTTTTCTTTTTATTTCCAGGTGGTATTTAAAAAAGTTATAGGAGAAACGACATTTGGTCAAATGTCATTATTCTTTTCTTTGATTGGTCTTTGCAACGCTGCTCTTTTATGGCCAATTTGTTTGGCCCTTTATTTTTCGGGTGCTGAGAGCGTAAATTGGACTCGATTACCATGGGCAGCTCTTTTGTCAGCCAGCATACTTCATCTAGGTCTGATCATGCATTGAATTCTTTCAATTAATATTCCATAGTTTATTCCTCTCACTCTATCCTAATGTGATGCTGGTGAACAATAACACAATTTAACGGAATTAGTAATCCTATTAGAATTGTTATTTAAGTGAGCACTCATTATGTTACAGTTGCAAATATGTTAGGAAACTTCAGCATCGCACTTACTTATGATCTATTCATTACACTTGGTCTGATAACTGCTGTTCCTGTTTCTGCAGGTATGTACATTAGTAACAACACACAAGGTCTTTGCATCGCATTTACGTTTTTTTTCTTTTTTGGTCATAGCGCACATTATTTTAGTAAGTTCATTCTATAGAGAAAGTATATATACATATATCATTTATAATTTACAGAAATAAAATGAATTCATGAGAATGCGTATCATTTAATACCTATACATGTATTTATACAATATATATATGCATGTCCTCACTTATCACATAAAGGATCTTTCGAAGGAAGATACTGTTCCTCAGAAACTTCATTGAGATAATTTCTAATCATTCAAATATGATCAGTGAAGTTCCAGAGGAACAGTCATACAAATTCGAAAGTTTTATTAAAAAAGGAAGACACGACAACTACAATGTTAGTAATCGCCCCGTTGAAATGATTGCATAGCTCTGGATGTCGTTCTATATGGAGCGCACTTCATGGGCATGAAGCTGGCCGGAATGATCTTCATTGCAGTCGGCTTCTTTCTCGTGATGTTCCCAGACAACTGGCCCGATTACATAACAAGACTCCTTCGGTATGCACACTATGATCTTTTTTATTATAATGCAATTATGTGGTATGCACTTTACAATCCAAACTATTACAAATTTTGATTTTAAGTTCATTATTATTATTAGCATTTAGTTTGATCTTTTAGTGATATTCTTCTCTATCTATCTATCTATTTATCTGTCTATCTATTTATCTGTCTATCTATCTATATCTTATTTTTTTTATATATTTTTATATGTATATACAAAATATGAGTATTTTATATCAAATGATAGATATATAGATAAGACGCATAAAAAGTGTGCACGTATGGGCACAATATACACACACTAATATTCTTGCAAGAATATGAAAATGATTATTTTTGTTTACATCTTATTTCGCACCTAGATAGAGGGCAAGAATGTAGTCTCACTTAAGTAGGATATGCTTTTGTATTTTTATAATGATTGCCTTATAGGAATATTCTCCATCTTTTTCTTCTTCTTCTTCTTCTTCTTCTTTTTTCTTCCTTTATCGCGCGTCCTTCCTTAATTAGAAATAATTAATGTGAAAATGTTTAGTAAAAGCTTCATATCTCCTTCTTATGTTTAAAATTGATCTAATCCATCAGTGAAATATTTCAAAACGTTTCTTATTGGTAATCAGAAGAAATTTTTCAATGAACAATCATTGAGGTCACAATCAGCTGCAATCCCACAAGAAGAATAAGAAAGAAAATAAGAACTTTATACAAACCATGATTTATTTCTTTCTAAAATAGATAGGGAAAAAAAAAACAAGTTCTTTCCAAATTCTTTCTGAAAGTCAGTCAGCATTAATCGTAGAGATTTTCTTTCGCATGTAGAGAGCCAATTTGTGCATCCGTGCGATATTTTTAGGATGTTTTTAAAAAACCAAGCATTGGTATTGTTTTACAGGATGCCTGGAATATGCAACAAATTTAAAGTGTAGTTTATAAAAGATAGAACAAAATTAAAACAGAATAGAATGGAATAATAATATATATATATATATATATTTTAAGTATTATGAAACAATAATAGCAATATATATTTTTTATAAATTACCTTAGATGACATCGATGATATCTCGTTAATTAAAATATTAAACTTCTTCCCCTATTAATATATAATTATACATATATATATTTTTTTTCATTAATATTTTTATTTTTTATTGGGGTATACCAGTTGTCGCGTTATAGCAATAATAAAATCTTATATATATCATGTTATACATATATACATATATAAAATCACGTTATATACTCGTTATATTATATTCAAATAAATCCTACGAATATTTCAAGAGTTAACATTAATAATAGACATATATATATATATTGTGGAATTATTATCAATTAAGGAAAACAAAAAATAGAAAAAAAACAGTTGCAAGAATTTAGAATATTATAAAGAGATATTAAAAAGAAAAACAAACCCCAAAACAGTATACGATTGTCAAGTAATTCTCACTATCCTAGTTAGCTAGTTAACCTCTCTTTTTTAATCATGCATAAAAATTAACAAAAAGTTATTTATCTTTATTCTTTTTTAAAAATCTAATTCTATTCTTATTAAAAAAAATATTTTTGAATTATAATTATCGAATAATAATTCAAAATCGATACGTATCTAACGATTATCGCTACGTACATCGATAAGTTAGATTTATCGATAGATGTCATTAAACGCGGGAATATTTAATTAGATATTTTACAGAGAAGAGATATCATTTGTTTTACTTACATTTATCATTTGAATTAATTATTAATTGGAAATCTCTAACACAAGCCGAATTGCTTGTACCGCTTAAATGTGTTATGTGTGAATCGACATCAACACTTCATCGCTCGCTTCCCAACTATCAGGATCCATTATATGCTGTTACAGAAACATTGTTATCCTCATGAGTTACAATACAAGGTAAGAAAATACATATCGCCTAATAACGTCCAACTAAACTGACAATACTGAAAATTCATTTGAATTTTAATAAAGAAACAAAATATTGCATTTATCTATAAACCTTTATCAAAATTAGTTTCTAACTTGACACACCTTTACAAGTAATCAAAACAATTACTTTTATTTTTTACAATATGTACAAAAATTTGTATCAATCATAAACATTGATTTATTCTTTTTATATTTTGTATTTAAATCATTTTTTATAAAGAGTAATGAATTTTCTGTATAGTACATGAGTGTAAGGACAATATAAATGGCGGCATGATTTTATTCCTTTGAATATAAAATTCAATTGAATTTTTGTATACGTGAAACATGTTGCTTGAGCGTGGTGTGTGAATGCATGAGCTTTATCTTCCAAAATATAAAATTGATTAGTGTAATTTCTTCTCTTTTTTCTTTCTTTCTTTCTCTTTCATTCACTCTTTGCTACTCACCGTACTTTTAAACACAAATTTGAATTTTAAAGCAACCGAGCAATCACTAAAAAGCTTTAACTTATAACTCACATGCTTATGATTAATCAATGTAATATATACACTATTTTAATACTAAATTATATATTATAATAACAACAATAATGTTTATCCATTTTAAAATATGTTGAGAGAAAAAAAAAGAAAAGAAATTTAATAAGAAATTAGAGTATTTATATCTTTTTCGCGTTCTGATTTCTCCATTCTCATATTTTCATATTTTCTATTGAAATTGCAATCTTTCATAATATTTTGTATATTTTTCTTTTATTTTTCTTAGTTATGGGATACGTTAAACTTCCTTGCGTTATTATCTAAACAATTTCAGTTAAAACCCAATGAGATTTCTGTTAGGACATTGAGAATGTTTGCGAATTATCTGTCGTTTTTTTCTATATATTTTTCTTTGTAATCCCATATTACATAAAACGGAGGAACGAACGAACGAATGAAAGAAAGAAAGAACAATTACATCACGGAAATGAAGTTCAGAGTTGAAGGAAAAAAGTTCCGAGTATCCTCCCCTTCGTAAAGGAGATCCAAACTTGAGAGAAATGAGATATCGTTGATCACTGATGTATGGTGGCCCTTGATACGCAGTACGACGCAGTGCCAGCCAAGAAGAACAACAGTTAGGAGCAGAACGAGTCAACAATGGCAGTACAGGTTGAGGAGTTATGGGGTTACGAGCTTGCATGGGGATGGACAAACCCTTCTCCCAATGACTGCTAATAACAACAACAACAATAACAACAACAACAGCAATAACAACAACACTGCCACCAGCTCAAACTTTAACAATCGACATGTTAACACATCGTCTCAACAGAACAGCTCGACCCCATCTTCCGAATCCCAATCGCACCGGTGTTTTCCTATCCCAACCACGATCTCAACCTCGACCTCGACCTCAACCGTCATCGTCACCAACAACCATCGTTGATTGCTCATCGGCGTCTGCTAGGACGCAGAAAGGTATGAGAGAACAAGCACAGTTACACTCGGATCAAGCTCACGTTCATGGTCCAAAGTTTTATACTATAAAATACTTCTGATCTGAAAAAAGGACATGTTATATATTTATTTAAAAATGTATCTAATTATTTACTTACTTTATTTGTTTTTTTTTTCTTCCAAATTGATCAATGTTCTCGTACATGACACACGTTGACAATTCTTTATCCGAGACTGGCTGTATTTGTAATTTAACAATCTCCAGTTCCCTCTACGAGAAGATTTGATTATATAATAATATAGGATGTAATCTGATATTGAGAGATTTACAGACCCAGTGTAATGCTTTAAATCTTCCTGTACTGTACAAGGACTACATATATGGTATCACTCTTTCACGTGTAAATTTAATACTATACAATATATGTAATTCTTGTATAGTGGACTATTTAAAGTGTTATCTAATTTCATATATTTTTTTGTTTACAAACTATGAAAGAAAATTTTTCAATTATTTTGTTGTATGTACCTTCACATTTTTTTGAATAATAATTCAAATATGCAATAGATCAAAATTAAGATACTTTCAACATTAGTAAGTATTTTTTCGGATTTTAAATACTAAGCAGAGCTAGAAAATGCTTGAATTCCTTTTAATTCCAATAATGCTAATCGAGAGTTGTTTAGTATGAAAATGTTGTATAATTACCCTATCAAAAATTAATTATAATAAGATTGATTTTATTAACAAAAGTAAAAAAAAAAAAAATTTTGGTGTGTTACTACACAGAGAACGTGTACAACACATAAATGTATTTTTGATTGAATTAGTTTTTTTCCTCATATTCGGCATCTTACCTGTAGTGTGATTAGAGTGTGGTATGTTTAATATATTACCCCAGTTTTTGTTTGTAACCTTTTTTTGAATGTTATATGCATACTTTACTTACACATTTATAGATATGGAATGAAGCATCGTGGGGTGTGATGATATTCAATTTATTCTGGATGTATATCGATGAACGATGATATATCTACGTAGGATTCTAATAAGACTTCTTTTTTTATATACTTTCATTAATTATAAAGTTGTAGATAAATTATATTCATGGAATAGTATCATCATTCTTCGTTATTGTAAAACCTACAAAAATAGAAACATTCTGTATTCATATTATCAACTTTAAATAATCTTTTTAAATCTTGATAACACACATTATCATTGTGGAATGTTTCTTCATTGTGGTTCTACCATGTTGTGTGAAAATAGTAAAAAATAAAAAAAAATAAAATGATTGCAGTGTGATATTTGCATGTTGAATTAGTTGGCTGTAAATATAAATACATAAATAACAGCTAATCAAAGTTGACGCTGTTCGCAGATGGAGTAGAAGACATAGACATGGTGTGCCAGGTGGTGCATCTCGTGAGGTGATAGATTATCGAACAGGATATATAAAATCTCATCTACGTTCGCCTTCAGGAAGGGTTCGGTGACTAATTGTAAACGCATCATTTGTAAAAGCATTAATCAAGTTTCAAGTTCCAATCATCAAAGTCCTGTTTAAGGTATTGTGAACATAAATAATGTTATGATTAGGTAAAAAAATGGGGAAAAGAAAAAAAATAAAAAAGAAAAGGAAGAAAGAATAATTTGATTTAGCGATAAGATTGATAATACACAAATATATATATATATATGAATATATATAAATATATATTGTCAGATATAAGTTTCAAATAATTTAAAAATTAACTTATCCTTTTCTAAGTTCTTATTTTTATCGGAGGAAAAAAAGCACAAGGCTTTTATTAGACGCACTATCCTTTCTTATACACAAATGTTTAATTAATCGAGCAATAAATTCGCTCTTCTTTCCTCTCTTTCTTGTGTGTGATCCTATTATTTCATTAATAATTATTCTATTTAATCTTCTTAACGTTTAAAATGAAACTGCATAATATTTGTTATATATATTTTTGCAAAAATTATATTTTCAATTTGTTTCTACTTGCACTTCTTCATACCACTTTCTTGATCGTGTAATATACTTAATATTGAAATGTGTGTAAAATCTTATGATCTCCTAAAATGCCTTCTTTCTGAAAAAAAAAAAAAAAAAAAAAACAAGAAAAATAGAAACTGTACAATACAAATAATAGTATATAACATTAATATTTTTTTCAGAGAATAATATAAAAAAGTTGTTTTTCATTGATTATGACATAAAATAACATTGAAGATAGTTTGATTTAATGAAAGAAAAATAATAAAAGCATTCTTATACTAAATTCGATATCCAATTAATTGGATGTCGAATGTAAAACATATCTTTTATTTTCAGAAAATATATCCTGTATAGATACTTCAATGATATTTACACCTATATTATTAGTTCCTTTGTAATTATGATTTTTGAATATCTAATATAAGATGATCATTTGGAAAATATAATGAAATAATTTGATAATAGTTACATTTATTATTCAAATAATTTGGATTAGCATCGTTGTGTCAATATAGATTCAATGATGGCCAAACTGTATCATATACAAGATGTCTTGTAACTGTATACGTGAGCAGGGAATGATTTTACGTAGAATACAATTTGTTCATATAAAGCTTTGTTTTTGAAAGAAATACTCCTGTTTGCTTATTACTATTAATTACAAGACACCCTGTATACTCTTAACGTCAAAACTTCATCCTTTTAAAACAAAACATTGATATAATTAAAAAGTTTGGTCACTGTTATCTAATATTGACAAATCGTGGATTCTATACACCTGCAGTAAAAAAATAAAAAATAATAAAAGAGGACAATCAATTACGAGTGAACTATCTTTTTTAAATATTATACTATTTATATTTAATGTCACGTTTATAAATTATTAGAAGAAGTGCCATTCTTTACTATAAAACGATCACTAAACACCTTATTCATTATCAAATCGTAATAATTAAAATTAGGGGGAAAATATTGAACAGGAGTTTCTTAAAATTTATTGCTAAAACTATTAATCATATTTTATAGATAACTCGAATTTAGTCCATTATAATAAATTTTAATTATTATGAGAAGATAATATTTAGCAATTACAGGGTCGACTATCCTATATTATTAAAATATAGATCTCAATCCCAGTGTTCTATTTAAATAATATCTTGTGATGGATTGAATATTAAATAATTGACTGAATAATGAATGATTAGTCAATAGATACAACATTTCTATGTAGTATTTAATATATTGGATTTGAAATTTGAAGAAAATAAACATAATAATAATAATAACAATAATAATAATAATAATGATAATAATAATAAAAAGAAAAACGACGTTTCTTAAATTATCAATTTTATTCTTAAATTTGTACCATCTTTCAAAACTAAAATCAAAGAGTTGATTGTTTAAAGTTTTTATGAAAGGTATATACAATATATATATATATACATATATATGTAAAAATATATAATATTTAGATTATTATAAAATTCTTTCTAATATCTGTTAGTATCGTTATTCAAGTTTAATGAAATATTGAAATACCAGGAAAAGCAATAGCTGTTCTCTTAAAAAAAAAAAAACTAGTATATGCATAAGCAATGAAGTTTATGCATATGCAACATTGAATGCATATTCTCAATAACATGTATATCATTCAATCGATAAGGTCATCATTTCACATAAGCATAGAAATTTATAAAATACGCAGTGGCACTTCATTAAAGAAAATATAATTTATTTTTTTTTTTGTTCAAATACTATTATTATAAATTATATAAGAAAAAATGCTTTTATTCTGAGCACTCATTAGTATCTTTGCAATAATTGAAAAATTATTCATTCGTATCGAATACACAGTTACCTGATTAAACATACATATATCTTATTCTCACGCAATTATTTTCACACACGTTATCGTATTACAGGTATATAGATATCCAATACTACTCTCTGGAGAGTATGTTTTTCGACTGATTAAGTTATCTCACTTTAGATGTCAATTAATGAAAATAATTAGAAATAAGTAATTGCATATTTAAGAAACTGTGTAATTAATGATGATGTTTATAATAGTTTAATATTATATTATAAATTTAGTTTTCAAACAGATAATAATAATAATAATAATAATAATAATAATAATAATATATATAATATTAAATTATATAATTCAATAATAAATATAATTTATTAATAAGAAATGAAAATAATTGATTCATTTGTGCAAAAGAGAGATTTTAGTAACATTTACTTGATGTTCTTTCGAATTGGATGAATAGGATGAACCATGTTGGATAAATCAGGTGGATTTTTTTCAAAATAACTTATCTCCTTCATACCACCTTCTGCGATTGACCATAAATCTGGATAAGATTGTTTAAAATTGTTGTACCATTTCTCGACGTAAGGCCATTGATCCAATTTAAAAGAAATTGCTTCTAAACACATGGTACTAGTGATTAATGGAAAATCTGCTATAGTCAAGCAATCTGTTAACAAAATAATTTGGAATATTATTTAAATCATTATTTTTATGATATGCACATATGTAGTAAAAATAATATTACTTACTAGCAGCAGCATAAATTGTATTTTCATTTTGTAAATATTTATTGAAAATATCTAAAGCCATTTTTACTTTCTTCAAACCCAACGGAGTTCTTTCATAGTCGAAAAATATTGGTGCCATCTTATGTAACATAAAAAAAAGAAAAAAAGATAATAAAATAAAATCGAAGTAACAATAAGTGTTCTTAAATATATAATATGTAATATTATCTTACCACATATTCAGAGATATTACGATAATAATAAGCTAGATTGAAACAAAGACGATGATTTACAATGGCACGTTCTCGTGGATCCTTTGGATATAATTTACCAAAAGTGTCGTATTTATCACCGAGATATTGTAAAATGGCATTACTATGAAAAAAAAGAAAAATAATCATTTAATTTAAATGAATTTTGTCAAGCTTAAATAAATTTATATTGTTTAGATAAAACATACCTTTCTCCCATTACAAGATCATCGTCAACTAAAACAGGTATTTCTTTTTGAGGATTAAGCTGAAACAACGATGAATTATTGAATTTATTTATTATTATTAAAATATATATTATTTAACATTTAAAATTACCTTTTCATATTCTTCAGTCATATGTTCACCTTTCCCAAAATCTACGTCAACCAATTCATATTTAATGTTTAAAGCTTTTAGCGCTTGACGACATGCAAGAGATGGTGGACCATCGGATACAGAGTACAATTTCATTGCTAAAATAAAATACAAATAAATAAATGTTTATTAAAATGTACAAATATTATAAATTGAAAGAATGTGATATACATTACCGATTAATTATTTTATTCTTTAAACAGAATGGAAAGTTTTTAAGAGTATAATGAATACCTGTACTTAATGCAGATCAAGTTATATTGAAACACCTTTCACTTGTGCATTGCATTCAAGGACTTCAAAGAATATGTGGTTTGATAACTTTCGCTTGGTTTTATTCATTGAGAGCAAACCTTGTAATCCTTCTAAATACCTGTTATATATATATAACATGTAAATAAGCATCGTTATCTCTCTAATTACCATATTAAATCAAGTGGTGACCGAGAGTAACCACTCGAGTGTAAAGGCTTAAATTATTTTTAAATTTGGCGCCATAAATTAAATGACATTTTATGCACCGTCGATAATTTTGCTTGTCGATAAAATAGTTTTTGATTTTCTATTTTCTTTATTTAATGATAATAGATAGAATTATATTTATTCACAATTTATTATTTAAATAATTATGTAATTTATTAAGATTATAATTCTTAGTCATTATTTAAGAACAAAGTGCATACATGACCAATAAAAAACACGCAAAATAAATACGATAACAAATCTCGAACGTGATTAGTTTAGAGGAATGAACTTTGACATCTATTGATGCTTGTCTTGTATTTTGATTGGTTGATCATTTAAATCTCGACCAATGATAGCGTAGCAAACAAATGACGTACTAACCTGAAGGAAATATTTTTCTAGTAGTTTTCCTATCTACATAAGTTGATTATTTCTAGTCCTCTTACACCAAGGAGTTGATCTCCTCTCGGTGCGAAAGATTTCTTCGTTTGTTCCACAAATAAAACAATAGTTAACTACATATTTAACGCTTTAAATAATTAAGTAATAGAAGAAAATTAAATTATTAATCTCGTGGATAAATTTAAGGAAAGTGTCGAAAAAAACGTTACGTTCAATAATAATGTTTATACATGTATTCTTGATACCTTTTAACACTTCCCTATAAAAGTTCAGAATATATCTATCTATTCTAACAATTTAACACGAGATAATATGACGTACGCTGTGAATATTTATTGGAAAAAGTAAAAGAGTGATAATTCAAACAAATAACAACCAAAACAAGAAATAGTAAAGAAGGTTTAAGAAAATATTCGAGAAATTTGACGCATCGAGAGTGAGAGAAAAAGATAGAACTAGAAAGAAAGAAAGAGAGAGAGATAGAGTGGGGGGGTAGGGTTGGTGTACGTCTCTCTCTCTCTTTTACAAGAAGACCATCGAAATATATTTCATATTTAACAACAAAAAGAAAGATTTATATAAAAAAAGAAACGTAACATCGAGGACTGAACATATTTTGGGTGATCGTGGACCAAAAAAAGCTAACTGACAAGAAATCGTTATTCGCACACACACTTCGGATTTAATCGCATTGTATAAGACGACGACGACGACGAAAACGTTATTCGATTTTTTCATTGCGCACTACGGTTGTGTCCGGTTCCTCCGGTTTTATATGCAACAGCATTAACATCAGCAGCAATTTACTTTGTTTATGTCATCGTGACGCCTATGGCGACGAAGTGTTTTGTTTTTCCCGATCGATGATGGAATATATCTCAAATTACATCTTATGATTTAGATTTTTGCGACAACTATTTTTGTAGTTCTACTATATACCATATTTAAAAAAAAAAAAACAAGAAGAAGAAGAAAATAATCTTAAAACGAGGATAAACATTGATGTTTAACGATTTCATTAAATATCCCAGTAAACTTGTTAACAAAAAAAGGATTCGACACAATTAAGTAGAAACAAAAAAAGAAGAAGAAGATAGAAGTAAATTACACAAACTTGCTTTTATGATAATATAATAATAAATGATAATAACATTAAATCATTAGAGCGAAAAGATTAACAAAAGAACAATAAGTAATATTAATATTAATATTAATAATAATAATAGTAATAGATTGACTAAAGCGCAGGAGATGGCATCATCAACGATAGCTGTTCCTTCGGGAACAGTATCAATATCGACATCAGTTGTCGGTATTACTGGAAAGGATGAACTTGATGGTGGGGATTTGTTAAGCGAAGTTAGAAACATCAACAATGTTACTGGTTACAACAATAGTAGCAGCTCAGGTGATGCATTAGAAGAGATGACTTGTAACAATGGTAAAATAGAAGATCAACAATGCACCTTGTGTTCGAGCAAATTGTGCTCGCCACGTGTATTATCCTGTCTTCATGTATTCTGCGAAGGATGTTTAGATAAACTACTCATAAATGGAGCTGGAGATTCTAAAGTAGAATCTGTATTAAAATGTCCCGTATGTTATCAAGAAACTTCCGTCAGTTCCAAAGGCGCTGCATCTCTAACTTGTGATTATGTATTAACAAATATACTCGACATGTTTGCCATTGAAAATATGGCAGTTTTATGTACCTCATGCAAGGCTAAAGAAAACGCTGTTGCGCGTTGCTCAGATTGTGCCAATTTTCTCTGTCCTAATTGTAATACGGCACATCAGTTTATGCGCTGTTTCGAAAGTCACAAAGTCATCGCCTTTGAGGATTTGAAAAAATCTAAGGAAACTATTCCTATACATAAACCTATTTTTTGTGAATATCATCCTACTGAAAATATGAAATTTTATTGCTACACATGTCAGGTAAATTTCTAGTTTTTTTTCTTTTCTTATAATAACCAAATTGTTCTTTTATCAATTTTGATATTTTGATTAGGAACCAATCTGTAATGAATGTCTTCTTATCGAGCACAAAGCACCGGATCATCAATATGAAAGATTAGCTGATGCTGAACCACGCGAAAAGGAAGAATTATTGAGTTTAATGTCAGAAAGTAAAACCAAAATAAAAGATTGCGATCAAGTTACAACGCAATTAGAAAATGCACTTAGTGAATTGCAAATACAACGTGATCAAGCTAAAGATTTAATAATGGAAACTTTTCAAAGTTACAAAGCTATTTTAGAGAAATGTCGAGATAATGCATTGGATGAGCTTGATAAATTACACTCAGAAAGAGAACTTGAAATAATGGATAGTTTCCATAAGTAAGTTTTAATCGTATTTACTCTAATTAGATCATTAACCCTTTGCACTATAATGCATGAAGCTTGTATGTAATATATTTTACAATTTAAACTTGATAAAACACGAGAGGGGAGAGAATTTGACAATTAAATCAAAGTGTAAAGGATTAATATAATTTAGATATTTAATGTATATTTAAAAATATTTATTCACTTTTTAATATAGTGTCGCGAAAGTTGCTGAAAAAATAGACGACGCATGCCGTTTTACATCTAGACTTTTGGATCATGGAGATACTGTGGAAATATTAGCTCTTCGTCGTATCGTAGGGACACAACTAATAAATTTAATTAAAAGTACCCCAAGTCCTCACATTACATTTTGTATAGAGTTCCAGACAGATTATGGTCATTTTGAAAAAACTATTACGGTATTTACTAAAAGTTACTTTATACATATTTTCCCTTTTTTCTTTTTTATTTTACACCGTTAAGGTAATAATATATTCTTTTTATTTATTTTTTATTCAGGAGGCGTTCGGTAAATTTCATACAGAAAGTACACCAATAACCAAAATTCTTCCAGAAATGAAACCAACCATACAAGGTATATCCTCTAATCAGCAAATCATTCACACTTCAATAAGTTGTCCTAGTACGATCAGTACAAGTTCTCCCATTTCAATTCCTGCCTCGATGCAATCCTCATTCGAAGGTGAACCTTCATTTATTATTCCACCTACAACTAGTCCTCAAAGTATTCCACCTCCCCCACCACCTGTTTCTCTTCCACCAGGCCCCATTCATGGATTGACTAGTATTCAAGAATATAATTTACAACAACTAGTTAGTTTAGCGGAAAAAGAAATTGTTAATGACACTCGTGTTATTGGACCCAGCTCTAATTCGAGTCCAACTCCTTCCTTTACACTAGTCGATTTATTTGCTGGCGATTTAAACTCTACCAATCATGCTATCAACAATTTACAAGCTCTTGCTAAATTAGGAAATACTCTTGGCAGTCAAGGTGAGAAACACTTACAGTATTTCTCTCTTATTTATTATCAAATCAATCATTTGCTCATACATATTACATTTCAATTTGTCTACGTAGATTTAGGGAGTGCAACAATTAATGGTACCGGAGGTCTAGTACTCGGGCGTGTACCTTCCCCTGGTATTATTGATGCACCTAATTTGAACACTTTAACTGCCAACAGTCTTATGAATGGTGGTTTCCAATCTCTTTCATCCTCCACTTCTCCTGTACTCTCACAGGCTGCTGGTAATTTAAATCTATTTAAATTTACCTCTTCATTTATTAGTTAAATAAAATTACTTACTATTTAGATATTTTTTCTTTCATTTTAGATGAACTTATCAATGATACGATACATAATATACCTGTAGTAGTAAGTAATCCGGTTGCCAATGTACCTAGTGCAGGAAGTGGAAACTATGCCCATCTTCGTACTAACAATACTAAATTAACACCAATGCAAATTCGAAGTAAATTTGGTCAATTGGGTCCCAGTAAAGGACAATTTAATTCACCACATGGATTTTGTTTGGGTTCCGACGAAGATATTATTGTTGCTGATACTAATAATCACAGAATACAGGTACGTTACAAATTTCTTAAGTTAAATATAATATAAAAAAAAATATGTAAGACTCATCATTGCATAGACATTTTCAAATGATAGGTTTTTGAGAAGACTGGTACTTTCAAATTTCAATTTGGTGTACCTGGTAAAGAAGAGGGTCAATTGTGGTATCCAAGAAAAGTAGCAGTTATGCGTAATAGTGGAAAATTTGTAGTATGCGATCGTGGAAATGAACGATCTAGGATGCAGATATTTACTAGAAACGGTCATTTTATTAAAAAAATAGCCATTCGTTACATCGACATTGTAGCTGGTTTAGCTGTTACAAGTCAGGGTCAGATTGTAGCAGTTGACAGTGTGTCACCTACTGTATTTGTCATCAGTGATACGGGTGCCCTTCTTAGATGGTTCGACTGCAGTGATTATATGAGAGAACCAAGTGATATTGCTATCAGTGGTAAAATCAATTATTATATATTAACATTGCATATACATAGGTTGGAACTTAAATAGTGGCAACTATTTATTCACAACCGATACAAAAGAGTTATATGTTTGCACCTGTTACTGTCCTTCAAAGTAGTCACCAGCGTTGTGCAAAACCCGTTACCAGCGATGTGGAAGGCGTAGTATACCGTTAGCAGAGCCTGTTCTGTTGATGGTGCAAATGGAGCGGTCTACTACTGCCTGCCGAATCTCTGGAACAGTTCTGAAGCGAATGCCACGAAATGGAAATGGTGGAATCACCATAACTTTCATCATACTGGAGCTCTGATGCACTTTCAACTTTCGCGGCGACCGATAATGACGCCATTCATTGGATTGTCGTTTCAGTTTTGGTTCCAGAGATTCGACAGGCAGTAGACCGCTCCATTCGCACCATCAATAGAACAAGCTCTGCTAACGGTATACTACGCCTTCCAAATCGCTAACAACGGGTTCTACACAACGCTGGTGACTATTTTGAAGGACAGTAACAGGTGCAAACATGTAACTCTTTTGTATCTGTTGTGAATAAATAGTTGCCACTATTTAAGTTCTCCCACCTCTACGTACATATTGTATATTTCATATACAAATGAAATACTATACATATTAATTAATAATTTATTTCTACAGGAAAAGAATATTTTGTTTGTGATTTTAAAGGACATTGCGTTGTTGTATTTAACGAGGAAGGAAAATTTTTGCGTCGCATTGGCTGTGAGAGTATAACTAATTTTCCAAACGGAATTGATATTAGCGATGCTGGAGATGTTTTAATTGGTGATTCACATGGTAATCGATTCCACGTGGCTGTCTTTTCGAGGGATGGTTCATTAATTTCTGAATTTGAGTGCCCATACGTTAAGGTAAGATATATATATATATATATGTAGGTAATATTTTGGTTAATAATAATCTATCAATAATTTGTTTGTAATTTTATTAACGTAATTGTATGTTGCAGGTATCTCGATGTTGTGGCCTGAAAATAACTTCAGAAGGATACATAGTAACGCTGGCTAAAAACAATCATCACGTTCTTGTGTTGAACACTCTTTACATAGTATGAAGTGAGAAAAGGATGATGATAATAATAATAATAACAATATCACTAACATTTCTTCAACATCGGAGCATCATCTATTTGGAAGTGCTCTATTTTCAACGAAGGATAAGGATTTAAAAAAAAAAAAAAAAAGAAAAAAAAGAAGGCATGCCCAAGACACACTAAACTACTTAATTATTGGGCCTATCAAAGCAATAGATACAAGTGCAGCAGCAGCAGCAGCATGCAGCATGCAGCTTTAATAGTTGTAAAAAGTATAATGCGTCCCTCTTCTATGAAAGTACCAACATTGAAAGGAGAAAAAGAAGGTAAATGTATATTTCCGACCAATCAATATCATAATAGTAATATACTTAGCGAAGTTGCATTTGGTAAACTGCCAGAGTATAAAAAATTAAACATAATTAAGCAAACGTAAAGAAGAAGAAAAAAAAACATAATAATAATAATTAAAGAAACAAATAAGCAAAAGATAAGAAACACGTTAAAGGAAAAGAAAAAGAAAAAAAAAGAAAAATCTACCAAAAAATAATAATAAATAAATAAATAACGATGCAGTGTGTGTTGCGCTGATGACCCGAAGTCAATCAATTGAAGTTGCTTCTTTAGTAGAGGAAAGCAATTTTAACATAATGGCCTTTTCGTCAAAATAGGTCCGTGGTACCATAGTTTTTGACACGTCAGTATTTTAAGTATGTTTACAAATCAAATTCTAGTCTCCTACTAATTGAGCACTATATCACGGTTTTTTAGGATTTGTGCTTGAAATAAGGCGCTACTCTCTTCTTGGTCTTGGGGTTTATTTTTTTGTTTTTTTTTTTGTTTTTTTTTTGTGATTTAATTCAATGGAAAAAAATAACTTCTTTGTCTTCTTTATTATTATTTAGATTGACTTAGTAGAATATCTCAAGGAATGTATATATATTATATAACGATTATATGAGAGATATGATATAATATATATATATATATATATATATATATATAAATTATTATTATTATTTTTACTATTATTATTATATAAATATATATATATATATATATATTAGACTGTTCTCTCTATCTCATAGAATTTATTTTTGTTTTGTTTTTGTTCTTAATTTTTATCTTCTTGTTTTTCTCTGTTTTTTTTTTTCTTTTTTTTTTAAATTATATTATTATACAAATTATCTCTATTTTGTTTTTTTTTTTTCGTTTTGATAAAGTTTATAAGTTTGTAGATAAAATGGCAAAGAAAATGGATTAAAAAAAAAAAAAGAAAAAAAAAACTATATACGCGCAGGATCGTTCTATATATTTCTCCATGTGAGTATCAAAGTTTTTTCTGTGCTTGTCAAATCCGAGAAGAAGAAAAGAAAAAAAAAATGATTAAAAAAAAAAAAAAAGTAAATGATAATAATTGCATGCTTCGAAGGTCGGTAGTAGTTTCATAGCTAATTCTCCTGCTTATTATTCTCATATCGTATAACATATTAAAAAAAAAAAATAATAATAATTAAGAAGAAGTTTAAGAGTTAGTTTGTCAACTTAACGAATTAAATAAAAAAAAAAAAAAACTCTTAGGCTTTTATTAAATAGGACGCAAAGTTTTGCAACAAAAAAAAAAAAGAGAAAAAAAAAACTATTATACTCTGTCGCAGCGCGTTTTTGTGTCACAATATTGTTGATAAATGCGTTTATTATATAGAAGTTAAATGTGTCGTCAAAAGAAAGAAAGAAAGAAAGAAAAAATGAAACTTATGGTACGTTGAAAATCAAACATTTAGTTACTTATAAAGAAAGTCAAAGAAAGAGAGACAGGAAAAGAAAAATATGAGAAAAAGAACAACAAAAAAAAACAAACAAAAGAAGAAGAAGAAGAAGCCATCTTGCAGAACATATTTTAAAGCGCATGTATAAAAAAGAAAAAAAGAAAAAAAAAAACAGATTGAAGAATAACTATTTAGACTTGCCACTTGAGTAGATTCCATTTGTGCATTGTTAAAATTAGTAATGTGAGGTACATAATGGTTATACAATATTTACTCAGGATGCTTTATTATGGTCCATCTTTCACAAAAATCTACATATATATGACATTATCATAATATATATGGAAAGTCATATATGTATCATTCATATAATACATATATACATACGTACATATATATTATATATGATATATAATAGTATAATATACACATTGAGAAAAAGAAAAGGAAAAAAAAAATGAAAAAAAAAAAAAAATTACACATACGCATATATATATATATATATTTTTTTTTTTATTTATTTGTATTTTATTATATTATATTATATTATATATATATATATATAAAGTACAAATATATATGTGTATGCGCCTAAGGTGGTGCGTATATATATATGTGTATATATATTTATATATATATGTATATGTATATATATGCGTATATGAATTACTGGTTTTGTGGTGCTAACGAAACATTTTGCATCCATTAAATAACACATGTATATGTATTTGTTATTAACTTACACGTCAAAAATCATTTTCCTATTCTACAATAAGTGAAAATGATTTGGGCATAATGTATTATTAAAAAAAAAAAAACACAAGGGGTTCGTTATATAAGTGAAAACGACGTGCAATGGTGTCGCATAACTTTACCTATGTAAAAAAAGAAAAAAGAAAGGCAGAAGAAAAGGATAAAAAAAAAAAAAGAAAAATACCCAGAGACAAAAAAGTAACTAAACGTACAGTTTGCTAAACAACTTCTATTTGTGTATATACAATACGATGAGAGAGAAGATTCACGTAAAAGAAATGGAAGGAGATTAAATTCCATACATTAAAAAAAAAGCGCATACATATATAGAAATACACATATTTTTTAGGGTTGTTTACATACATGATGATCAGCCTTAAGATTTGATTGAAGTAAAGAAAAAGAAAAGAAAAAAAAAACAGAAAAAAAATGCTACATATATATACATTATATATATATATATGTGTGTATACAGCATGTATATTTAAATATTTAGCAGCAGATTGCGCTCTACACACATACAACCTACTACAAACACCACCAAAATATTATTACGTATATTGTCTAAGATAATATTTGTTTACAAATATTATTATTTTTTGCCAAACCAAATCATACATACGTAGCACATTCGTATATATACATATATAGTATATATTTATACTTAAATATATATATATATATATAGCTTTCTTATAGGGGTTTGCACATATTCAAAGTTATGAATGCTATTACTCCAACACACGCCCCCTTATACCCCCTACTAAAGTGCAATCCACTTATAACCCACCCACCCTTTCTGTAACAACCTTGACGGATTGCTGCTTATTAAGTAATTCGAATTTGTGTAGGAATCATTTTTGGAAGAACGAATATCACACGACGATTAACTAATATTCTTAAAAAAAAAACCTTTTCGTGTAAGATATCGATATATGTAGTTTATTGCACGAAATCCATATATATATATGTATGTATGTATGCGTGTGCGTGTCTGTATATATATATGTATAGAAAGAACAGTTAATATATTATACAGATACAGAAGGAGAACATAAATATATCCTAGTAGCACAAAATATTGAAAAATATTGAATACATGTGTATTTAATATTAAAGATACATGTATTCAATATTTTTCAATATTTTGTGCTATTAGAGTATATATATATATATATATATATAGAGGAAAATATTAAAAAAAAAAAGGAAAAAAAAATGTAAGATTGCATAGACATTTAGCATGCGCACTGATAAACTGTAAAAGAATCATCTCTGATACTTGTAGAAGTTTTTCATGCATACATATATATATACACATATACATACACCTAATATTATAGTATGCATAAAAACACAGCTACATACAATATACATATATATATATATATATATATATATATATATATATATAAACTAATTCTTATATATACATACATATATATATTTAATAGTCGTGGTTAGCAGAGTTATATAAATAATGCCTGTGATAATAGTATCTTCAGGATATAAGTTGTGTCCTTAAAGAGTCTCTGATGTTGTTGCTAGGTAAATATTAATTAGAAGTACCAATGAAAGAGAGAGCGTTCATGATTCGCATTGTCGTATTGTTTTTTGGCATTGTATATGTAAAGAAAACAAATCGTATGCTTGTTCCGTATACAATGGCATGCAATATATGTTTACGATGCAATCTATTTGCCTCCATTTAAATGGTACGTTAAATATGAGAAGAAAAAGAAGAAGAAAAAAATGAGAAAGAAAAAGAAGAAGAAGAAGAAGAAGAAGATTAAGAAGGAAGACATGTAAAGTCAAAAAGAAAACTGGATGATTAACACGAAATGGCTGACCATTACAAACAGAAAAAGATAAACCACAAGAAGAGGATCTTTTACCTCAAAAAAAAAGAAAAAGGAGATAAACAAAATAATAATAATAATAATAATATTATTATATATTACGCTCACACCTTATATATATTTGAATATTTTAGTATAGATTTACTCTATTTACATACTTTTATCTGTGGAAGACTACTTGGCTAATTTTAGGCCACTGTTAAAATTTACCCCTTATTTGCCTTGATGTTTGAATTACACATACAATAATAAAATTAACAAAAAATAATAATAATTAAAAGAAAAGAAAAGATGAAGAATAAAAAACGACAAAGAAATGCTAAAGGAAGAAAAAGAATTATTAAAAGAAAGAAAAAAAAAAGAAAATACAGAAGACAGACAGACAGACAGACAGAGAGAGAGAGAGAGAGAGAGAGAGAGAAAAGTGAAACGAAATTAAAAAAAAAAAAAGAAAAAATTCATTGTTACGTGTGGATGGTAATTGTGATAGATTTTTTGATGATTTTTACAATCTCAAAGTTCTTATTATCCTAAATATGTATAGAATTATATAGTCATTCTTCTACGTAATTGATAAATTTTTGCTTACATATTGTTAAACGAAGAAACAAACAAACAAAGAAAAAAAAAGAGTAAAGGAAGAAGAAGATAAATAATAATAATAATAATAATAACCGTTTGAGTGCCAAGCGGCGCGATCGCGCTTCTTCTGTCCTGTCTTGAAAACTGCAGCGCTCTGAGCTGCGAAGCCCATAATTACAGCAGGCGCGAAATATTACAATAACAAAAAAATAATATAAAAAATAATAAAAATATAATATAACAAGCGCAATCGCGCCGCTTGGCAAATTTCGACGCGGAATATAACAAGCGCTATCGCGCCGCTTGGCAAATTTCGACACGGAATATAACAAGCGCTATCGCGCCGCTTGGCAAATTTCGACACGGAATATAACAAGCGCTATCGCGCCGCTTGGCAAGTTTCGATCAGGAAATGAGAAAAGCCCGTGGCACTCAAACGGTTAATATTATTAACAAAAAAATCGTACCCTATATTGACACTGTTAGTGAATTAGACAAAGTACCATTTTAAATTAAATTTAATTGAACATCTTTCCTCCTGCACACGAGAAACAAAACTAAGTTCTGTATATCGCTTTTAGCAAATTACAGCTTTTAATTAGCGTAATTAACTTTCAATATATATTTTTGAAATATTACAAGCGAATACGAAAATGAACTTCATCCATTTTTCTGATAATTTTGTTTTTTTAACATTTAAAATACTTTATCGTCTTCTCGAAAAGAAATAATAAAAGTAAAACAAAGTAACAAAAGTGAGAATAAAAAAGAAAAAAAATATTATAATTATCGTAGTCTGATTGGCTGTTAAAAAAAAAAAAAAAAAAAAAACGTATTATAATATATTATATATTATTATCTCGTATAGATTTTAAATTATGTGATTTTTGTTTAATTATCATCAAAAGACAATTAGTGTGATTTCTTTTTAGATATATTCAAGTATTATTATTATTATTTGTTTTTACAAAATTCGAAAATTTAAATTATTTGATAATTTATTTATATATTTAAACAAAAAATTGTTGTTAYTATTATTATTTTAAATTATTAACAATTATTATATTTATTAATTGTCATTAATAATTGGTTCCAAAAATTTGTTTAAAAAGAAAGAAAGAAAAAAAAAAACAAGGAAAGAAATTTATTGTCTCTTACTAATATACATAATTTTGAAAGAAAAGAGATAAAGAGAGAAAAACAAAATAAATACAAAAAATTGAAATTATTTTTCATTCGTCGTGCTATATGTGTATAATATATGCATATTCATATATACATACATATATCGAAGATAAAAATTGAAGAAGTGGATGATGATAAAACAAAGTACTGAAAGAAGAACGAAAAAGAAAATTAACTCAAGAAATGATCAGAAGATATTACAACTATCTGTTTTTTTTTTTGGAAAAACATACAAATATCGAATATATATATATATATCTCTCAAATTCTCATATATGAGAGAAAGAGAAAGAGAGAGAGAAAGAGAGAGAAAGATGTCATCGTTTAAAAAAATAAAAAACCAAATAAAACATATATATATATATATAATATATAATATATTTCTTTTTCGTGATATCGATAATAATAAAACTTATTGATATCAAATGAAAAATTAAAGAAAGGATGAACACATACACACAGAAAGAAAGAAAGAAAAAAAAACATTCTAAGGATCTCCATCAAAATATTCTTCATGAATTAAAATTGAGAGCATTTACAAAAAAAGAAGAAAACTAAAGAACTTAAAGTGATCCTACAAAAAATGGGATAATAAAAACAATGAGAGAGAGATAACAAATTGTTACTACGTATCACGGAAATATGTTCCTCATTTTAAAAATTGCGTCACGCGTTATATACACGTATATATATGTATCTATGTGTGTGTGTATGTGTGCGAGCGTGCGTGCGTGCATGCATTTGTTTTGTTTGTTTGTTTGTTGTGTGTTTGAATGCGCTGGTCGTGTAATGTGTATACATGTGTTACATATATTTATATATGTATATATATATATACACGAATGATAAAAGAGAGAG
>NW_015149034.1:456957-495327 GCF_001465965.1 Polistes dominula | reverse complement strand
ATATATTATTTATATTTATGTATATATTAAGTGTGCAATATTAAGAACGCATGTGCACATACACACAACTTGCATTAGTAGAACGTAGGGGTAACATTAACATGAAAATTTTGAGAACGAAGATTAAAAAAAAAGAAAAAGAAAGGAAAGTTAAAGTAAAGTCAAGTGAAATAATTATGAAGAAAAAGAAAAATAATAAGTAAATTTTAGCCTACGATTTTAATCATAGTCTTCCTAGCAAACCCTAAGGAAAGAAATGAAAAAGACAGAGAATGACAAAGAAAGAATTATAGGAAGATAAACAAGATGGGGTGGGGAGGGAAATAACAAATTACGAGAAGATGACAAAATCTTACTTCTCTAATTATTATATTATATTGCAATTATATTATATTATTATTATATGTATATATATACATCTATACATATATATTTAATCGGTGGATACATGTTAAGCAATTTTTGCTTGCATTACCGAGAGTCTCAAAAAGATGAAAACAAAACGTGGGGGGCTGGGGGTGGGTTTGTAGATAAGGGATGAGGATGAAAAAAATAATAAGAAAAAAAAGCACGTATTTAATTGATATACAAAATTATTTTCTAATATCTCTTATATGTGTATCCTGTGTGTGTGTGTTTTATGTGTGTATAGGATAAAGAAGGTACATTCTTCTAACACACATATTATATGCACATGATGCACACAATTATATATATATATATATATATCTACGACGTAATCTCGATTATATTGTCTTTCATTAATTTTTGTCTTTCATTTATTTTGATATAACAAATTTTTAACATATCCATATCACTGTTAAAATGTTCTTATATAAAGAGTGATATATACTGTTAAAATATTATATTCGTCCTTATTCGTATTCGAATAAGATACGATATTTAAAAAGAAAATTCTTTTCTACTCTCGTTCGTATTATTATTAATCTAAATTGAAAATTATTATTATTATTATTATTATAAATTATATTATATAAAAGAAACGCGAATTTCAAAATTGTTTTCTTTACTCGTTCGTTTTATTATTAATCTAAATTGAAAATTATTATTATTATTATTATTATTATTATTATTATTATTATAAATTATATTATATAAAAGTAACGCGAATTCCATAAATTGTTTTTTCTTTACTCATTCGTAATTAGTCTAAATTAAAGAATTATTCTTATTCTTATTATTATTATTATTATTATATTATATTTGAAGAAAGAAACGAATTCAAAATTGTTTTCTCTACTTAGTAGTTCGTATTAGGTATCAATTGACAAAATTATTATTAACTAATTATTCCATTTGTTTTCTAATTTTCTAATTTATCGAGATACTTTAGTCGTATACAAATTGAGCTCTTTTATCACGCCCTTTTTAAAACGATACAATTTATATATATACATACATACACACACATATATATATATATATATATATATATAGAAAAAATTATTAGATATGTATATATATATATAGCAAAGAAAAATCAATGAGTATCATTTTTATTTTTGTCTGATTTAAAAATTCATTTTTTAATTTCTTATTAATTCATTCATATTTACTTGCATACAATTATATTTTTTTTCTTTCTTATTTTCTCTTTCTTTCTTTCTTTTTTTCTTTCTTTCTTTACATAGAATATACATATATATATTTACATAGAATATACATATATATATATATTTACATAAATTCAATACATATATATATATATATATATTTACATAAACTCAATACATATATATTTACATTTATTTTTCTTATATTATTTTTTTTTTCCACAGAAAAAATTTTGGGAAATTATTTCTAGCAATATATTCTTTTTTTCATTTATTTTCTTTTTGTTTTTGTTTTTGTTTTATATTTTTGACACTCTATATATATATATTATAAATGCATACATATATATATTATCTATATTGCCTTTAAATATATTAACATTGTAATTTTATTCTTATGACATATCGTGTTCTATATTGGCTGTTTTTACGCTTTGTTTAGCGTACTTATTTCAAAATATACATTTTGCGTATATTTTTATTAATTCATTAATTAAATAATAATTGCATGTCCATCTTTCTCTCTCTCTCTCTCTCTCTCTCTTTTATGATAAAAGAAAGAAAAAAAAAGACAAAAAAAAATATAATAATGATTAAATCTTTCATCGTGAGCTGTGTTGTTTAGGGGGTTGTGTTTAAAAGATATTTATTTGGATATTTAAATAATTATTATATATATATTATTATATTTTGGTTCGTTTATTATTAATGTGATTATTTGTTCAAGTAAAAAGTATTTTTTGTTTCCTTATTTGGACGTGAATTAAAATTGTTTTATTAAATTAGGAGTCGTGAAAATAATTCTAAGAAACCAAAAACAATATGGTTGACTTACTTTGTGTTTCCTTGTTTGGCCGTGATTTACAAAAATATATATAAATAAGAAAAAAAGACATTAATATTTATATTTATAAAAATTCGTTTTGTTTTATTAAATTAGGGGTCGCGAAAATAATTCTAAGAAACCAAATTTATTAGAAACCGAAAAAAAATGGTTGATTTACTTTTTGTTTCCTTGTTTGGCAGTGATTTTAAAAAAAATATACATATATATATATATAGATATAAATATAAAAAAAAAAGACTTTAATATTTATATTTATAAAAATTTGTTTCGTTTCGTTTTGTTTCTTATTTAAGAATGAAAAATAATTCCAAGAAACCAAAAAAAAAGATGGTTGATTTACTTTGTGTTTTTTTAATTGGCCGTGATTTAAAAAAAAATATATACATACATATATATGATATAAATAACAAAAAGACATTAATATTTATATTTATAGAAATTTGTTTTGTTTATTATAAAAAAAATTATTTAATATATTTCTCTAAAATATTAATATTTTTTGTTTAATTAAAATTAGGAATCGCGAAACCAAATTATAAACCAAAAACAAAAAAAATAATTATTAGTTTACTTTTTCTTTCCATTTATTTCTTTTGTTATTAGAAAATACAGTTAATTAAGCATTTTAGTTTCGTTTATTGTTAATTCGTTTAATTCTTTATTCTATTGTCTAAAAATTGTTTCTTCTCTTCATTTCTTGTTTCTCTAACTCGAATACTCATCAACGCGTAATTGAAAAATAAATATAAAACAAATTAATAAATAAATCAATCGCGTAATAAATATCGTGACGATAATAATATTGACTCTCGAAAGAAAATTAATTAATGAGAAAAAAATTAAATATTAATTAATTAGGGAAAGAGGAGGGGGGAGGCTCGGGAGTGTTACAATTATTGGAACAATTGATATATTAATGGACGACGACAATGATGATGATGAATAATGATGACGATTATTATTATTATTATTATTATTATTATTATTATTATTATTATTATTAATTATTATTATTATTACTTGTTTGTATTTTCTATTGTCTTCTTTTATTTGGGGTTTATTTTTTACTATTATTATTATTATTATTATTATTATTATTATTAATATTATTACTATTATATATTTCGATTTAAGTGCATTCCACAAATATATATATTACATATATATTACTTTATTTAAAAAAAAAAAACGGTAATTATTAAAGGGAATTAAAATTCTTTAGTGCCAAAACAATCGTAATTAGAGTATTTACATATTATATATATATATATATATATATATATATATATGTGTTTATTTATATACATTTATATACACACATACATATATATATTACTTACGCCTTATTTTATTAATTATAGTAATTATCTTTCTTACTATTATTACCATATAGCGCATTTATTATCATTGCGTATATGGTAATATTAATATAAGGGAGGGGTTGTATTTTCTCCTTTAGAATGAAAAAAAAAAAAAGAAAGAGGGGCGTGAAAGAGTATAAGGGGGGATATATAAATAAAAGATAAAAATGAAAAATGAAAAAAAAAAAGAAGAAAAGAAAAGAAAAGAAATGGAAGGATATAATAAACACTCAGAATTACAATATAATAATTCTTGCTTAGTCAGTTGAAGTACAAATATTTAATGTATTTTGTCATTAGATGATAAGTATAATGAGAGTCTTATTATTATAATGGCATGAAAAATGTTATGTTATTCCATTCCTCGAGAGCACTGGCTTTATTTATATACATTAGTCATTTGATGTAATAATAATAATAATAATAATAATAATAATAATAATAATAATAATAATAATAATACTTAACACGGGTTTTCTTGGGAAATGGGGAGATTGAAGAGGGGTGTGAGGAAGAAAAATTAATTAAATAATTAAATATACTTGCCGCGACAAGGATAAAGATACATAAATACACTCACACACACATTCATACATACATTACATTACATACATACATACATACATACATTTATCTAATTATACTATCTAATATATTTATTTTTGATGACACGTTCCTTTTTCGGAGGTAACTTTATTTACATATCAAATCAACTAACAAATGCGTAGTTGCAAAAAAGTAAATGCGTTGCATATTTAACAATAACAATATAATAACAAACACATAACACGCATGCATGCAATATAAAAGTAAAGTAAAGTAAAGTAAAGTAAAGTAAAGTAAAGTAAAATACATATTATATTATATACATGTATACATTTACACACAGAGATACATAACACGCACGCACGCAACAGTTGCATTCCATTGGTATGCTAAACTGTGAAGTATTGTATTTTTTAGTATACCTTTTGAAGTTCCATGATCTCTTTATTCCCCCTCCCCCATAATTAATTTTTAGATTGCGATTTTTAAAAAGAATTACAATAAAAAAAAAAAAAAAATAAAAAAAAAAACAATTATAAATAACGACAAATTATTACGACGACAATTATGACTATGACGACAACGACGACTATGACGACCGATTTAATGATCGACGAATATAAAAAAAAAAGAGGGCCTTTGACCGTTGCCGCTAATTAAAAAAAAAAAAAAAAMAAAAAAAAATACTACTGGTAACGTTTTATGAAGGATCTAAACAAAAAACAAAAAAATAAAATAAAATAAAAACAAGGTTTAATGTTTGTTCAACCAAAAAAAAATTAATAAAAAAAAAAAATAAACTATATTAAAGAAAAATATATATACATACATATATAAAAGAAAAAGAAAACAAAAAAAAAAACAAAAAAAAATACAGAAGAAAAAAAAAAAAAAAAAAAATAAAAAAAAAATTACAAATATATAAGAAAAAGAACTGTTTTTTCCGAGTTGCTCGCTATTCGAGCAACATCGTAAAGTTACGTTGCATAAAAAAACTACAATTATATATTATATATATATACACACATTATATATACATACATAGTCAGGTTTTCTTGCTTTTTTTCATTTTTTGTTTTTGTTTGTTAAATCTTTCTCTTTTTCTTCTCCCCTTCATCCATCTTTGTAATGCTTTACTTTATTTTTTCTTTTTTTTTTTCTTGTATATAACAATTTGCCATCTTTAAACATATTGAGATAATTAGCTGAGAACAAATGGGGGATGATAATTGATGAGAAAGAGAAGGATAAAATAAAAGATTTTCAAAGAAAGAAAGAAAGAAAAACCTGTTGTAGAACATTTTTGTGAACCATTTTTTTCGTTTTTGTTTTTTTTTTTACCAACATTTAAATGTTTCTTGTATACTCACACAAATAGCAGCAACGAGAGAGTATACAATAATATATTATTACAGTTATGTAAAAATACAATGATATTTAATAATAATGCTGTATTACAGCGAACAGCAAGCTGCAGTAAAAAAAAAAAAAAAAAAAAAACATTTATTTTTAATAATTCGATTATACACATCGACAAAAAAAAAAGAAGAAAAAGAATGAGATGAGACAGATATAAATGTATGGTGGTCCGTGTATTTAAGAAAAGAAATTGCAATTAAACAGAAGAATGTTGTTTTTTTTTTTTTTTTTGAGAAAGAAATGTAATAATAATAATAATAATAATACATCCAATACGTACATATTATACATGTATACATATAATTAATTACTTACACGCATACATTTCCTTCTGTAAATCTTTAAGGATTAGCTATGCGTAAACCATGTTTTCCTGAAACCTCCATTGGTGTTTTACTTAGGATGTGAAAATATTTCACGTTGGCAAACAAAAAAAAAGTCTTTTTTAAATGTTCCATATTATTAACTTCTTGTCATCTTGTACTTGAAAAATAAAACAAAACAAAAAAATGTTAAATGCGCCCGTATTTAAAGAAAAAAACAAAAAAAAAGAATAAATAGAGTACAACTTGAAAAAAAAAGATGAAATAATACTAAAAAGTAATTGAAAAAAAAGAGGAAGACAAAAAAATAGTAAATTATAAAGCAATACGTTATGTGGAGAGAGAGAGAGAGAGAGAGAGAGAGAAAGAGAGAAGCGTGTATATTAATATATTTTTTATATGCTAATGAGACGCCAAGGAACATGGGTCACGTTATAGTAATCTAATGTATTATTTATACAGACTATGTCGTGTCTCTGACTATACATACATATATATGAAATATTATCGGTTGCCTGAGATGATGACGATGATGATGATGATGATGATGATGATAATGATGATGATTATGATGATGACGACGACTACTTACTTAGTCTCTTTACTAAACCACCCATTTACAAAACTTGCTTTTTACAAAACCACTCTCCTCAAATGTATTTTGCTGAGCTTTTTACTCTATCCTCCATTTAATTATATTATTATTTTATTTGTTCTCGATAGTCAATAGTCATTTATCACACATTATCGCATTATATCATAAAAAAAAAAAACCATTATCTCGTTTACTATAATATTATTCTTATTATTGTTATTGTTATTATTACTATTACTATTTTTTTTTATTATTAGTAATATTATCAATTAATTATAATATGTAACCACTTTATTTTCTCCAAAGTTTGTCAACGCTAGTCTACGTATTATTATATTTTATATTAATGTCTCTAATTATTAATTGTTTACATTTTTCTTTTTGTTTTATTGTTATTATTATTATTTTTTTTTTTTGTTTAAATGGCTATCAATAACTTCTTTTTTTTTCTACCTTGTACCTAGGGAAATTTTTAGTTTCTTTTTTATATGAAATATAAAAAAAAAAAAATTTATGGTATTATATTATTATACATATACACATCTCTATATACACTTTTACAAACGAAAAAAAAAAAAAGAAAAATGAAACAAAAAAGAAAAAAAAAAGATATTTTAATCTACATACCGTATTATTATATAATTAAAAGATATATATATATATAATAAAATATTTGCTACTTATATATAAATATATATGTATATGTATATACATATATATAGATATATTTGTCAAAATGTATTATTAGATTGGAAATATTTTACTATAGGATGGACAAAAATTTAGACTTTAAAGAAAAGAAATAAATAAAAATAAAATATAAAGAAAAACAAAACAAAACATAAAAAAAAAAATAAAAATAATATATAAATGTTCTTCGTTAAAATAAATCCATACATTATTTCTCGTGTCATATCAGATCAATTTGCCATTATCTGTCAATTTGTATGCGCTATCCTATATTAAGATATTCTCAAGCGATAATTACTATGCAGTTCTATAAAATTAAATGAAAATAAAAAAAGGAAACGAAAGGAGAAGAAGAATATATATATATATATATAAAAAAACATAAAAAACCATGTAGAGAAACATACATTCTTATCTGCGCATAGGCTGCAATGCAATAATAATAATAATAATAATAATAATATTAATATATTGTGATGCTCACAAAAGCACATTAAAAAAAAAAAAAAAAAAAAAACACAATTTACCAAAATTGTAATGTTTAAAATATTTCATGTGATTTTGGAAAATGTTATATATATATATATCTATGTATATATATATATATATCTTTTATTTCCTGCCAATTGTTTCATTTGTAAACGTTGTTCTTTGTTCTTTTTTCAATAAAGTAAGTAAACCGACCAAATTGACATTCTCATTATATATCTCTTGTTTGTAAGATATATAATTGATTTATTGTTTTTTTATTTGTATTATTTGTGTAATTTTTATTTTTTACAGAATATGTGTCGACTAAGTATATATGTGTGTTTATACAGGGATTCATTATATCACATCTTTCATAATTAAATGAAATTAATATTTTATTTGAAACATTTATTATTAAATTCCTTAATATTATAGATAATATACATCATATATAATAATTACACCTCTTTTCTCCTTCTTTCAATAATAAATAATTAATCTGAATCTGATTCTCGTCTATATTGTTGTTTTGGTAATTCATCTTGCAGTTCTAAAACATGTTCTATAGGTTTAGGTTTACCATCATCTCCAATACGACATGGTTTCACTAATCCTCCYCTAATGAACATAAATAAATAATAAATATTATCAGATTTTTTTTGTTCAATTTATTCAAAAGAAAAAGAAGTAACAAACCTCGTTAATTGATCTACGAGATTAACAAGCTGTAAAGCTTCGTATTCTTTTTGTTCATCCGTCATACCATCCAAAAGATTTGGTTTTGCTTTCTCATAACAACCAGTTACTGGATTTATTCTTAAAATTATAAAATCATAATATTAGAAATATTATCAATTAATTTATCGAAACACTTGATTTATAATTTATAATACGTACTGTTCTTTGTATTTTAAATATTCTTCAGTATCACTGTCTTCAGATTCAGAATATGATATCTTTTCTTGATTACGACCTAATAATCCTTTATTAGCAAACATACCTGCTGCGTTCCCATATCCAGTGTACTTTACCATACGGCTAACTATACAGTTGAACAAATATTAAAGGTATAATATAATGAAATTATAAATTATGAAATAAATACGACATATATATGTGTGTACCATTTTCCTTGCAAAGTATAAAAAGAAATTCAGCAACAATGTCACGTAACTTGGTGATAGGAGATGTTAAAAGTTTACACAATTTAGCTTTTAATGTTGTTCCCTCTTCTGGACGTTTCATTACATCTTTCAATGGTGGTAAAACCTTAAATAATAATAATAATAATAAAACAAAAACATCAATCTTTGTAACAACATATTATATGATAGAATATTTATCTATCAATTTGATATTATTATATTTACCTGTAATCGTACATATTTTCGAACAGATTTGTCTGCTTTTATCAGCCTAATGAGAACAGTAACGACTGGAGAAAGATTCTCTAATTGAAATTCCGTATAATTTAATTTATTATCTAAAAATTCTAATATGACGGATATTGTCGTAACATCAGTATTCTGATATAATAAAATATTATCGTCGTTGTTGCTTTCGCTAGACTGCATCATTTGTATATAATTGTTTAGAGGTATAGCAGTCAATAAATTGATAACATTGCTGAAAAAAAAGAAATAATAATAGAATAAAAGTAATATTTAAGAAAATGAAATGATATCTGAAATATGTCTATTAAATTGAAAGCAATATTTTTTATATATGTCAATAAGTTTTACCTTACAAGATCGTTATTATTTGACCAATTTTTATTATATAAATATGTATACAAAGACGTTGTTAATTTTTTATTATTTTCTTGTTCTTCTATCACTGAATCTTCAGAATGTATATATAAATTAAATAAAACTTTTAAAATGTCACAAATTAAAATTATATCCTCATTCTGAAAGAATCATTTTTCAATAGTATTAATTAACATTTAAAAATAATATTATATATATAATAAATAAAAAATGAAATATACTATATATATATATATAACATGAAACATACCTTGATAGAAAATGATTCATTAGATTTATATTGTTCCAATAATTCATTCAACATATTAAGCAAATAAGTATCGCCATTTAATTCTTTAACTGTATTTCTTGCTGGTGTATTTAATGCAGTTAATATAAATAACATTTTAATATCGAACAATTTCATTTCGTGTGACGAATTGGAATCATACTTGTTGATACGATTAATCAAATTTTCCAAACAATTCTTTTCTATTACCAAACATTCTCGTACTTTAAAACTATGATACAATAAATTACAGAGTACTTTAGCAGATTCTATTGGAACTGAAAAATATAAAATAGAAATAAATAAATAAATGTAATAGAAAAATGTTGGATTGATATTATGAAAAATAATGTTTACCATTAGTAGATTGATCCTGTTCTTCATTATTTTGACAATCCAATTTTGCAAGTTGTAATAACAATGTTACCATTTCTTTACTAACGATTTTATCTAAATCAGTTTTGTCTCGACTGCATATACAATAAAATAAAGAAAAATGTAAATAATAAAGAATGAATCATACTCTTATTATAATCATACAAATAATTATTTTTACCTAAGTATACGTAATGTAGTTAAACAATTAAGATGCATAGATTCGTACTCTGATTTAGATAAATATTTAAATAATATCTTCCAGGTTTCTTCTCGTAACTGGTTATCGCATATTCTTTCATTCATAGTTCTGTCCTCATACTGTTGACATCAATGAATCCAACAAACAAAGATAAAAATTATTTTATTAAATATACATTTTATTTATGTCTTAACACATACATCTTTTACTAAATTTAATTAAATACTAATCTTACAAGATTGTCAGCTTAATATTTAACAAAAATAAAAATAAATAATAATAATTAATATTGATCGTTTTAAATGATATATCAAAGTAACTTACTTTTTTGATAAATATTTGAAGAGTATCTTTAAAATTACAACTTCCAGAAATTAATTTTCGCGCTAAGTCGTCCATAGCAATTGAATTGTTTAATTGTTCATTCAGTTATGATATTTTTTATTTTTCTTATATTTTTCTATAGGTTTTTTTTTTTACATATAAAATTATACATAGATCAATTGGTACTATTTTAATTTCATTAATAATACATTTTATAAATATGGATAAAATATTAATTTACATTTATTATTTTCCTTGCAGCAAAAAAATAACAATTTTTTCTTTTTTCCTTGTCTTAATTTTTAATTCAATTTATTTTCATTACACGATTTATTTATACTAATTTAATTGTAAACATTTAATTGCATTTATTCACACTCTTCTCTGACAAAGTAATTTAACCTAAAACAGCCAAATAAGACAGAAAAATATTTATTTCATCTGTCGTGCGCAAGGTGTTATGCACACGCGGTAAAATATAAAATTAGAATTACGCTATCATAGATAATGAAAGCATAAAAACAATATAATAAAATTATACTCGTCTTTATAAAAAATAATAACAATAATATATTTTAATAATAAATTAGAGAAATGTTCGTCTTTAATTTATTATTACTTTAATATTTGAATAGCAGACTTGAATACACCAGTTAAATTTCCCGCACTTAATTAAGACAATTTTGCGCATGCGCGTGAAAACCAAAGTTTATTTAGTTCATATTTATTTATTAATAATATCATATTAAACCTATAAAAAGAGATTTATATTTTATATTAGATGTAAAAAAAAGTTTATGTATAGAAATTGTTTATTCTACAATCGTTTTTTTGGATAAAAAGAAGAAACCAATCAAAATGTTTCTTAAGGAAAAAGCGGGAATCCACGTGGAGAGGAAAGCAAAAAAATGAAGGTCGGTTGTTTGATCATAGATTTCTTTTATTAATTTATTTGTTATAACATTAATTTAAAACAAAACTAATCGTTGGTAGACCATCAGCAATAACAATAATTCTATTACATTAAATAATTTTGAACTATCAAAGTAAATATTTATACAAATCACGCGAATGATAAAGCACGTAAACAAGGTTAAGTAATTCTAATTTATTTATTTAATATATTTTAATATTGAAATATTGAATATCAAAGGTATAAAATCAGAAGATTAAATATTTGAAAATCAAGAAGGTTTCTCAAATTTCGTGCAACATGAATCACAAGTATTTATACAAAAGACGCAGTTGGAACAATATAAACGCTGGTGTATTTCATCGTATTAAAAAACCTAAACCAAAATTAAAACCTACAAATGAATTATCTAAATCGTTAGAAAAGAAAGAAAATACTAGAAAATCATCTAACGTTAATGGAATCAGTCAAACAAATATCAGCACGCAAATGGTCATCGATGGAACACAAGCTCAATCTAATACACAATCAATTCAAAACAATATTTTACATCAGACAATTAAGCAAGGACCTAATGCACCTAAAGTGACAGATGATTCAAGTTTCAAGTCAAAACATTCAAATGATCAAGTTGGATGTGATGAATTGAAAAAATGTTTCAATAAAGATACATCTAAAACTATGGATTTATGTTTAGACGATGCTACTGATTTGAAAGTAGATAAACCAGAATTTGAAAATATAATGAAAGAGAACAAATTAGATAACATATTGAAGATATTAGAAGACGATTGGGCTAATGATGAATATGATTCGATGGATATTTTAGTTAATGATAATACTCCATTAACATCTAACATTTTATTAAACAATGTTGAAAAAAAAACAGCTTCACCCAATGAACTAAGTGAAATAACATCTGCTATGAATATCATGAGCACATCAATTCCTGATAATACTAAAAATCCTCTATTTTCTTCTACTTTAAACATTGATAATAATATAATGACACTTGAGAAGGAAAACAAAGAAAAATATTATCCACTATTCAACAAAGGTTACTTTATGACCGATGTGTAAGTATAATTTAAATTAATATAATTATGTGCATTTGTTAATGTTACATTCTTCATGTTAAATGTTTCAATTTGTTCCAGAGAAAATAAGAATATAAAATCGACACAAGGAGTTAAGAAAGGAATGAAACGGCAATTGTCATCAAAAGGTGGTGGTGGAGGAGAAAATCAATATCAATTAGATGTTGGTCAAAAACATTTTGGAGCTACACAATGTACTGAATGTGGTATCGTTTATCAATTGGGTGATCCTGAAGATGAAAATGCTCATTTGAATTATCATAATAGCATTAGAACTTTAAGATTTCAAGTAAGTTTAAAATGAACTATCATTTGTTTAATATTTTTTAATATTAATATTCAATTCATTATTATAGGGTTGGAAAAATGAAAGAATTCTTATGGAGGATCCTTTAACGTCGAGTAGAATAATTTTAATAGAACCAACCGATTCTAAACAATGTTGGAAAAAGGTAACCGAAATTTTAAATGTCGTCGACAGAGATTTAGGTTTAGCTGATTCAAATTATAGTGATAAACAGGTAAATAAATATTTTCTGTTGTCATTAGAATGTATGAAGATATATAAATAACTAATTGTGTTTATTTTTAGGTATATTTATACATCAGAGATAAAAACGTATTGGGCGTGCTGGTAGCAGAGCATATAGAAACTGCATTTCGTATGATACCAGAATTAATAGAATTAAATTGTTGTACATCTGAAAAGACACCTGCTAAGTGTGGTATTAATGTTGTATGGACAACAATGAGTCATCGTAAACAAGGCATAGCTACTAAACTTGTAGATACGTTGAGGTATATCTTTTAATTATTTATTTCTACATTTTTATACTATAAAAAGGTTAGGTTTATCTAATCAAATGGTTATTTTGAAAATTTTCTCAGAGCCAAATTTTTCTATGGTTACATAATGTCCTTGGATGATATCGCATTCTCCACACCAACACCCAGTGGAAAAGCATTTGCAGAAAAATATACCAAAAGCAAAAATTTTAAAGTCTACAATTAATAGTAAGTTTAAACTTTCTTCTTTGTATATTGTTTACAGGTTATTAAATAATTTTATCATGATTATTGTTCGTTCTTTTTTTCTATTTATTTTGTTAGAATTACAGGTGTACTTGGACTTCATTGTACAGCTTTAATTTTATCTTTAAGACAAAATTTTCTTCGTTGTCATCATTTTTTACATACAACAAATGCTATCTACAAGTTGGTTACGCACAATGAATTTGAAAAACGTTTTTCTTCAGGTATATTTTTGATATATAAACATAAAACCTTTTAAAAAATTACTTTTAAGAACAAAGATACTGAAGAAAGAATTTTAATTAGTTACGAAATTCTATATGTATGATATATTGTAAAGATTCTACAGATTTTATCTTAGTAAAAGTCAAAATAAATAATATAATTAGAAAAAAAAAATTAAAAGATATTAACAGATAATAATGTTGTCGGTGCAAATATATTTTATGAAATTCATTTAAATTATTATAATAAAAACTTCTACTATTTTCTTTTATGTTTTATTTAAAAGAATGTACATTTGAAATTACTATTATTTAATCTATTCTTAAATACAAATAAAAAAATATAGATTTAGAAGTAGCTAGTGTTCTTTAATTTAGTTATTTAGAAAGTACAAATTAGTTCGTTGTATCGACAACATGTCACTAGTTGTCATTTATATAGATCGAAAAGATCTAGTCAGTGCTGTCAGATCGTGGGTAAATCTTACCCTCTCCCTGTGCCACTGGGATTGCACACAATGAAAGTTTTCCATGTCCGTGTGTTTGGGATGTCGAGGAAAGCCGAGTGTAACCGAAGTTGGCGGTTGGCCACGAAGTGGCACACTATGAAAGCGACTCGTGTCCATGTGTTCGGACGACACGAGTCGCTTTCATAGTTGTCACTCCGGCGTGCCCGCCAACTTCGGTTACACTCGGCTTCTTTCGACATCCCAAACACACGGACATGGAAAACTTTCATTGTGTGCAATCCCAATGGCACAGGGAGAGGGTAAGATTTACCCACGATCTGACAGCACTGGATCTAGTTACTATAGAAATAGATTGAAAATAAAGTAGTGAGATAATTTCGTTTCATTATTATTGTGTTTTTTTAAATAATTCTTCGACATTTTTGTACTTATTATATAAAAACAAGGTTTGTTTGTAAATAATTTAATATGAAATGATAATAATACTATATAGATAATTAAATTAAAATAAAAATAAAATCTGTTTAATCGTCGTCTAACCTAAAAATACTATTTCTACAATATTAATAATTTTCTATTTCAAATTCTTGTTAAATAAATATCGTATTTGTAAGTAACTAAACGTATTATCTTTTAAATATATTTATACATTTATAAGAAAATTTTGTTCTTCAGTAATATTTTAAAAACTTTCTATAAATTATTTTCTAAATCAAATACTTCAGGACATTTTCAATTTGAATAATAATTTCAGAATTTATTGTATATATACATAATTATTTTATTCTTCATCTAAAATACATAGTTTATGTAAAATTCCAAATTATAAACATTACAAAAATATAGTAACAATCTAAGTTCTTATCGATTAAAATTTTACATTCAATATATAAAATACATATTACAATTCATTTTACAAAGTACGTCTAGATTATTATATTCAAATATTTTCTAATTCTATTTATGATAACGTCTAATTTTATTTACGATGTTATGTTTTTGTTTCTTAATTGTTTCTTTTTTTTTTTGCCAAATTTTAAAGGTCTTAGCCATATCATATAATTCTTCTGGCACTTTTTGATGAAAACTTTCTAAAATTGTAATTAAATTATTAGCAACACTTATATTTTTCTCTGTCATAAGTATTATGCTGACTCCAGTTTTATCATCACATATTGCCCATCTACTTCGACGTTTATATTTGTCAGCTTTAAGTGTAAGATCATAATTGTAGACGTACCTATGTAAAGATTATAAAGCATAAATAGGAATAGAAAGAAATAACGTAAAAAAAGAAAAAAAAAATATATATCAAATAAAACATACGATATATCATTAATATTAACGTTATCATGATCAAATACAAAATCAGTTGTAATAATAATTCTTGCTGTTGTTTTTTCTTCTATTTTAAATCTAGCGGTTTTACTATCGTTTATATCTTTTAGACTGAGAATATTTTCAAGATTTATATCTGCTTTACTAAAATTCGATTGTAATTCATCTATTTGAGATGTTTCATTAGTAAATATGATGACTTTTTCTTTCTTATTCATTTTTTGTACAAATTGAAATAACTGTAAAAAAAAAAAATCAATATATTGTATACTAAAAACGACACATTTTATTTATATAAATAAAAGAATACTACTAACTTAACGAAATTTGTTTACTTCACGAATAACAAATTGTACTTCATGGCAAACTGGTCGGACATATAGTTCAATTGGATTTGTCATATATGATTTAGCGAAATCCCTAACTGATGTTGATAAATTAGCGCTATTTGAAATAGTCAAAATATTTTAAACATTCAAAACGTATATTAAATAATAATATGTTATATTTATAAATACATATATATAAAGGTGTCTTTAGTTGAAGGAGACTATTTAAATACTACCTTTAACTAAAGACACCTTATATATTATTTACATACCTAATCATAACAAATTGACTATCTTGCTCTAGATAAGATAAACTTTCTTTGATATGAAATGCAAGATTCATGTCCAACATTTGATCAATTTCATTCAATACAACATATGTTACATATTTTAAATTAACAATCTTTTTATTAATCAGTATATTTAATTTTTGTGATGTAGCTATTAATATTTCTACATTTTGCATTAATGTTTTTATTTGATGATATTTAAAATAGTCTAAGCATATTGAAAGCCTAGAATAATTATTTACACAATTATTATATTCAAATACATAAGAAATAAAACATAAACAAAATTAATCTTCATAAATATATATATATATATATATAATTACTTACGCTTTAATTCCGAAATAAGAAAATCTTTGAACTTCTTGTTGTATTTTTTGTGCTTGTATTTTATTTGCAACCAAGATAAGAACATTAGGACCATTACCATTATGAAAAGAGGTTTGTTTAGAGATATGTATCAAAGCAGGTAACAAGAAAGCTAACGTTTTGTCTAAATAATGATAAAAAGATAATTATATATAGAATAATAGTTTAATATAAATATTGAAAAATATAATAAGAAATATATGATAAAGACCTAATGATGATGGTGATATTCCAAGCATATCTTTACCACTGAGCAATATTGGCAATGCTTGACATTCGAAGGGGTTTGGTTTTTTTAAACCTTGTTCCTTTATTTTCTTCAACATAGTTGGATGATTCTGTTATTACATACAATTTTACATTATTATATTAATTTACAATTTAGTAGTTTTATTTTCATATTTTACTTACGTTGAATGCTTGTTTGAACGTTAATATTGGTTTAGGAATTGGAAAATCGTTATGAAATTCATTTATATATTTAACTTCGATGTTATTATCTGTTCTAATTCTTTTTACAGTTTTTTCAGGCATGTTAACAATAGCTAGATCTTCTCTATATAAGTTCTTGATTATATGAGAATTTTTTAATGGTAGGCTTACATCATTACATTCATCCATCGTCAGACTTTGATAACTATTTTCCTCATTAGATGATAATTTTTTTAAAAATTTTTTAATTAGAATTCTTGCTCTACGTAATGATATTGGAAATCCGATTATAACAATGGTTGGATACGGATTACTTTTATTTGGCATTTTTATCTGTTTATATATAGAAAGAAAATATATATATGAAATGTTTTTTTTTTTTGGTTTATTACACATATTACAGAATATTTAATATTAATATTATACTTACGCGAATTATTGTATTACTTTCATCTTCTAATTTATTAATATTTTCTCTTTCCTTTCCAATAAATCTACTTACAATATTAGCATCTATAGGCATAGTTATAAATGATTTATTTAATCGTAATCTTGTATCACCATTTGGCATATAATTATTTATTGTTTCATTAAGAATAGATGCTTGTCTCTTTAACTGATTATATATCATTATTTTTGCATCTATTATTGCCGTCAAAGTTCCGGTTACATTTATTAATACATTTGGAGTTAAAGTGAGCTCATCTACCTGTTTGTATACATATATAAAGTAGAAAAAAAAGCTATTGATTTTATATATATATATATTATGTTAAATATAGAATATGTTTGATTACGTATTATAGAGAATATTTAATATTAATATTATACTTACAAAAATTTCAGTGTTACTTGCTTTTTCTATATTTCTAATATTAATTTCATCTATATTGAAATCATTTATTTCAATTATATATATTGTAATAGTTAAAACCTTTGTATCATCCTCTTGTAAATTGTTTTCATTGTTTCGTTCATCGTTATAATATTTCATTACTGACCTGAGCTTGTTGCTCATTTTTTTTGTCTTTTTTTTATAGCATCCTGATTTTCTTTTAGGAGATGTACACTCAGGGTCGGTATACCATCCATCTTCCAATCTTCAATTAAAAAATACAAATTTTCATTAGTTTGATTATTATTTAACGTATTTTAATCAAATTTTTTTTTTTTGTGTTTAATTTGAAACTTTATTGAACAAAAAAAATATATATAATATTAGTTAATTAAATAACTATATATAATATAATATAAATAAATAAAATAACGTTCTTACTCAAATACTTCCATAGTCAACAGAATATTCTATTAGCGTCAATTTAATTTAAAATAAAAAAAGTATTTTTGCAGATGGATTTAACAATTCACAATAGAAATGATTACAAAGATTAACTTTTTGGAACTTGTACGATTAGTTACATGTATTTAAAATTATTTAATTACTTAAAATTAGAGATGAAAGTAATGAGGAAAGGTGAACAAAAGAGATGTAAATTTGGAATTGAAATGTAACGAACAATTTGTTCTCTCGATAAATACTTATATTTATACCAAAATAAATATAGCCGATACTTTTTTTTTTTGCTACTAATTCAAAATTCAAAAAATTACATTTAAATGATAATTCTTACCGTAAATATTTTTAAAATCTCTTATTTAATTTGTGACTTAGTTTGATAATTAAAGTACATTATACTTAGATAAAAAGATAAATAATTTGAAATTTTTCTTAAGAAGAATTTTTTTTTAATCATTTTTATCAATAATTTGTTTACAAAAGTTAAAAATATTAATTAAAAGTAATCTAGTGATTTAAACGCTAAAATTAGTTCATAATTTTGACGCTATAGCGCTACTGGTCATTTCCCTGGTAACTAGATGGTAACTACATTAATCAATTGAAGGTAATTCTACCAAAAGTTTCTAGTTCTATGGTTATAGTTTTTGACATTAAAATAAACCAATAAGAATTCGCCACTAAAGAATAAAGGGATAGCTATCGGCTACCGCCCGTAATGGCCGCGGCTTTCGTTTCTGCATCGGTCATTTTTGCTGTGTATCATCAATTTGTTGCAAAAATTTGTTTTGTGTAGATTTACTTTGTCTTTTGTTAATAATCAATTATTAGCATAACTATTGCTAATAAATAAGTTTTTTTACTAATACTTTTAATATGGGCCGATACAGGAGGTATACATACATATGTACATATACATATATATAAACTGTTTCATTATTCATTAATATCTAAACTAGTTGAGTTTAGTTGACAGTAGTTTTAGATAATCAAATGGAATATAAATCAATTCTTTTTTATCTTATAACCTTAAAATTATATTTTTATTTTAATAATATAAATAAACTCTTATGCAAGATTTTTTTTATCAAGTAGATTACATACGTTCTATTTTCACTGTATTAACGTAGTACTGAATTTTCTAACCTATCATTTCCAGCTGGAGTGAGGATTTCAATTATAACAATTAATTATTAATTAGGTGTTATAATTAATGTATTTTGTAAGAAATATCAATGATATATTTTTTAAAAATAATAATTAAATTAATATTAACAATGATTTTCATTTTAGTCGAAGCCGTGACCGTGACAGGAGACGCAGATCAAGAACAAGATCTCGTAGTCGATCACCAAGAGACAGAAGAAATTGGGGCATTAGTTGTGGTCGTGATAGAGGAATCACTGGACGTAACAACCGTGGTCAACCTGGAGCTAATTTAAGAAAACCACGATGGGATCTTAGTCGTTTAGAACCTTTTAAAAAAGATTTTTATATACCAAACGATGTTGTACAGAATCGTGACCCACGTATTGTGGAACAATATAGATGTGATAAAGAAATAACTTTGAAAGGAAAGAATATACCTAATCCTGTCTTTACATTTGAAGAAACAGGCTTTCCTGATTATGTACTTAAAGAAATCAAGTAAGTTTAGAAATAATATATTATAAACAGTTTATTTATATCATATGAAATGTATAATTTAATGACATTTTCAAATCTATTCTTAGACGGCAAGGTTTTAGCGAGCCTACATCAATTCAAGCTCAAGGATGGCCAATTGCTTTGAGTGGACGAGATATGGTTGGAATTGCATCTACTGGATCTGGCAAAACATTGTCTTATATACTTCCAGCTATCGTCCATATTAATAGCCAACCTAAACTTAGTCGTAAGGATGGTCCAATAGCATTGGTATTAGCACCGACAAGAGAACTTGCTCAACAAATACAACAAGTAGCGGATGACTTTGGCCATTCGTCGGGTATAAGAAATACTTGTTTGTATGGTGGTGCACCTAAAGGTGCCCAAGCAAGGGATTTAGATAGCGGTGTAGAAATAGTCATAGCTACACCTGGTAGATTATTAGATTTCTTAGAATCAGGAAGAACTAATTTGAAAAGGTGTACATATTTGGTACTTGATGAAGCGGATAGAATGTTGGATATGGGATTTGAACCTCAAATTCGAAAAATTATTGAACAAATTCGACCGGATAGACAAACTTTAATGTGGTCTGCTACTTGGCCGAAAGAAGTGAAAAATTTGGCAGAAGATTTTCTCAAGGATTATGCACAAATCAACGTTGGTTCTTTACAACTTGCTGCTAATCATAATATTTTACAAATAATCGACGTTTGTCAAGATTACGAAAAAGAAAATAAGTAAGGATTGATTTGATTTTATTCTCTTTCAAATTTTATGTATAACTTTATTAATTATTTACTTATCACAGATTGAGTACACTTTTGAAAGAAATTATGGCAGAAAATGAAAATAAAACAATAGTATTTATTGAGACCAAACGTCGTGTAGATGAAATAACTAGAAAGATGAAACGTGATGGTTGGCCAGCTGTTTGTATCCACGGTGACAAGACGCAGCAAGAAAGAGATTGGGTATTACAAGGTATAAATATTAAATATTAATTGAATTTAATTTTAATAATGAAATCATTATATATCATATAAATAAATATTATATTTTAATTACAGATTTTAGATCGGGCAAAGCACCTATTCTTGTCGCAACAGATGTAGCAGCACGTGGTCTTGGTAAGTTAATAAAAATCTTCTTTAGTTTTATAACAGAATAAAATAATAGTATGGTAATAATTATCAGTCATTATTAGTTTATTATATACAAAGGGGATTGATAATAACCAAGGCAGTAAATCACAAGTTAATCTTATTTTTTTACTGGAAGAGTATTTATGCAATGCGCTCTTCTAGTTAAACAATTTAGTAGGAAAGAGTATAGTATCTTATTATTAGAGTAATAAACAAAACAAAAAGTAATAATATGATATGTTATAATTAAATTATTTATTAAAAAGCTTATTTAGAAATTGTAAGTATTTTGCTAATAAACAAACATGTATGTATATATATATATATATATATACAAAATTGAATTATACATTGAACTATAGTATGAATTAGCAAAAAAAAAATATATATATATATATAGAAAAATTTGCTGCCTCTGAATGTATATAGTGGTATATGTTGATATATATACATAAAAGTAAGATAATTAAATTGAATTAAAAAAATAAAAAAACAAAAGGATTCGTATAAGCATATAGTAAAATATAATAGAATATAGTAGGAGGAGAGAACAAAAGATAAATATTGTAGCTAACGCGGCTGGATGTTTGTTTGCATTGCAGAGGCACATTGCGCGCAGTCCCACGCCGGGTAATGCAAAGCATATTGGGGGTGCCCGCCGCCTGAATGTTCGGTGGTGCACTAGTTTGCATTGTCTGCGCTGGCTGCGGCGCCGTGCCTCTATCCGTCAATAACGTGAAGGGCCAAGTCCGGGCCATATCGGAACACCTACTTTACTACCTACATACTGGATATCTCAGTCCTACGCTGTGCTGTACGCCATCTGGGCTGACCAGGTCGTTATTGCCAGAATAGTGTCCCCTGCGTTGGCTGCTCGAGCTAATCAGACCCAACAACGGTCCGATGAGGCGGTGGCATGAATAGCAGATGCCAGAGCCTCAATGTGCCCTGTAGCAACAGAGCGGCGGAGGCTGTTGTAGCTGGAGCGAGCACAAACAGCCAGGCCCTGCCCGTACGTTGCTAGCGACACTCGCCCACTGCCTAATTTTATAGTATGATTTATAGTCAAATCAACTTTATCAATATATATATATACGTTTACATATATAAAAATACTTATGTACGTATATATATATATATTTATATATTTATATACATTACACTATCTCACACAAGAACACACATTAATTGCATACACATCATATATACATATATACATATATATAGAGAGAGAGATTTATACATATATGTATACATATACATACAATATTTATATTCCTTTCTAAACTACTTACTTACTTGCATTTCCTTATTTTCCTCCTTCTTCTTCTTCTTCTTCTTCTTCTTCTTATCTTCTTCTTATTCTTCTTCTTATTCTTCTTCTTCTTCTTCTTCTTCTAATCTAATTGTAATAACTATTACACCTCCTATCATCATTATCATATTTTTGTATAACTAACTACATTTGAAAGTTCATCATTCTTTAGTAAATATCCACATCCATAACTTTTGGTACAAACTTTTTCTAATATCCGACATCTATTTTCTCTATCCTTTTAGATTGATATCGTCGTCTCTGAAGCGTACACATCAGATATATATACATATATATATCTAATTTACATTAATTATACAATTCATTAGTTTTTATTATGTTTTTGTACTTCGATATATTTATCTGAATTTTATAATATGTATACATATATATAAGTATTATTATTTATTTTCTTTTTAATTTATTTAAATTTTTAAATATTTTTACTTCTTAAACGCTCTCTAAAAAAAAAAGTATCATTAAGTATTTATTTCATTTTCTTTTTTTTTTCTCTTCTTCAGACATTGTATATTTTATTTTATTATATTTTTTTTTTTTTAAGTATTAAACTTTGATGATAATTTTGATTATATTTATTTGCAAAAAAAAACAATCAATTATTATATATATATATATTTGTTTTGGAGAGCGTATTTAAAGTTTTTCACTCGAATTATAAATACAATTCTATTTTCGAAGTATAAAAATCAAAATATCGGATGTGCAGTGTATTTCATTTGTTGTTACACTGCTATATATAACAAAGAGATATATGTTTTGATAAATATTCATTAAATATAATAAAAAAAACCATAGTAAGGCTAATGTAAATCCTTCATTTCAGACGTTGAAGACGTCAAGTTTGTTATCAACTTTGACTACCCTTCTTGTTCAGAAGATTATGTTCATCGAATTGGACGTACAGGTAGAAGACAGAAAACTGGGACTGCATATACATTCTTCACACCTAATAATTCTAACAAGGCTAATGATTTGATTCAAGTATTAAAGGAAGCTAATCAAGTTATCAATCCTAAACTTATGGAACTTGCAGAAGGCAAATCAGCTGCTTATGGAAGGCACAGAGGTTGTTATCGTATCGATAAGAATATTTCTTAATTAATATACATTATACAAGACGATTACAATGTATATTATAAAACAGGTGGAAGAAATCGATGGCGAACTAGAACAGGAGGTCGTAATGGTAAAGAACGAAGTTATTCCAGAAGTAGAAGTCGAAGTCATAGCAGAGAAAGAAACGGAAGAAATAATCGTCGAAGTTATAGTCGTAGTTATACACGTAGTCGTAGTCCTATTAATAATCGTACAGGTAAGTGAAATCTTTCTTTTATATACATAATGACTTCAAAAAAAATAATCTACGAAGTTGAATTGATTAAAATATAGAAGTTAATCCATTTGGGTTGAAATAGATCGGTTTATTTTTTTCAGAAGTCATCGGAAAAAGTTATTGGAGTAGCGAGAGATGATTAAATAACTCGTAAGCTAATATATACATATATATATACATATATATGTATATATAAATACATGTAAATTTTTACATCTGTTGTAAGATGAAAATAATGTATGTGTGTACGCATGTGTGTACGTATGCGTGTGCGTGTAATACATATGTATTGTAAAATCTTCATTAATTAACGATAATTATGATATTATCGTTTATATACGTATATAGGTATGTACTTTATAATAGAGTATACTATTTAATATTAATTCAACGTGAATCTCTCATCTATTTCATACTACGTTTTTATTTATCATATTATATTTATACACGGTAAATATTTTAACAAATTTTTCTAACAAATACTTTTGTTACAGAATACTTTTGTACTGTAACTAAGTATTTGTTATAAAACAACAACAACAACAAAAAAAAACAAAAAATATATATATAATATTAATAATAACAATAATAATAATAATAAGACAATATTTGAACATTAATATGTTCTATAATTAATAACAATTGATTTGAGAGATGGTTTTAGATTGAAAAAAAAAAACGAAAACTTCATTGTTGGATAAAATTCAAGAAAGAAACAACAAATTTATATATATAATATAAAAAATTGTAAATTGTATTTTTAAAGAAAATTTATTTAAATTTATTTAAGATTATGCTTTTTCTCGTGATAATAACATTTTTTTCGTATATATATATATATATATATATTAACATTCGAACAAATAATGAAAAAAAAAATTGATAGATTATAATATATTATAAACTTCTTAATCTAACATCGAATTAATTATTCATTATAATAATATATAAACAGTATATTAATTTTATAAAAATAATGATTAACGCTGTGTAAACGCATTATTAGTTAGTCCAATAATTTTATCTTTCTATATATATATATATTTATTTATCTTTTTTTTGTTTTGAAAGTACATATTATAAATTTCAAATAATAACATTAATAATATAAAGCAATATACACACACACACATGTGTTACACAATAGAAGACCTATTAATAAAATTATAATCAACAATAATATTATATATATATATAAAGTTAAACTATTTTATCTTTTTATTTCTTTTTAAATCAAATAATTTCCTCTTGTGTTTTACTAAAGCACTCTTTTGCCAATTAAACTTTTTAAACAAAATATATATATATTAAAAAAAAAAAAAAAATACAGATTAACATTTCCTTGGAATTATTTTTTTTTTACATTTATATCAGAACCCATATGATTTTCTTTCTTCTTTTCTTCAAATTTAAGTTCCAAGTTTCATATATATATATATAAATATATTTATCTGATATAAAATATAATTTTTTCTGTTGATTGCATTAAAACTCATATTCTATAGATGTAACATTAAAATAAATTATGCATCTGTTACACCTTGAGCTGCCAATTCAGCTAGAGTTCTTTCGAGGTAACTTGTGTCAGGATAGCCATGACCGGACTTAGATGGACCTAATTCAGTCTTATGATGAATTTCATTCCACGTTATTACATCTTCACGTCCGGTAGTTATAGATCGTCCAATAGTGAATATCAGTCTTCGTTCGAATGCAATTTGTAACAGTCTTAATACCCTACGACCTAAATTATTATCCGGTAAATAACAAACTCTAGGAAAACCGACAGCATAATAAGCTTGTCCAGGATTTGGATGTTCCGGTCCTTGAATTCCAGATGGAATACTGAAATAAAATATAAATAATAGATTATTATTAAATATAAATTTGTAAAAATCTGATATCATTGCACTTACTCATATGTTATTTGTATCGTATTAGTATTTGGAAAGCCTGGTAAAGATCTTGGTATCCTTGTCCAATTCATAGTACCTGGTGGTTGATTACCCCTCTTTTCTCCATATATTAATCTACACACTGGACATTGTATGTACATTGGTGCTTGTTGACAACTAAGCATTGCATTTAAACATGCCAAATGTAATCTATGTTTGCAACGAGTTAATTCTACTGTCAGAGGTTCAGGACTGCCTAAACATACTGGACATGAATCAGAATCATCACTCTCAACTACTTTTACATATTGAGATATTACATCTGACGTTGTTGTATCTACACCTGAAATAATAATCATTGTATATTATTAATTATACATTTATTAGTTATATTTTGTTATAGTTAAATTGTAACTTACCAAAATTAGATTCTTTAAATGCATCATCGCTTCCTACACTACTGTCTAATAAATCAACAGGATTTTCATGACTCAAATAAGTTGAGACAGTATCAACACTAGGTCTACGACCACTCTTCGTACTACTTGAATCAACATCCAAAACACTGTCCCATGTTTTAGTTTTATCAGAAGTTTCAACAGTTGCGATGGAATCATTATTATCAATGTTATGTTTATTACTAAATATGTTAAAGTTATTTAAAATAACTCTAGCAATATTGGAAGGTCCAGTATCACCATTTTTACTCTACAAAATATACAATTTAAGGATATAGAACAAAATATTCAAATCTATTATAATAAAATATATAAAACCTACTTTTTTATTATTCTTTTTGGTACTACTGTTAGATGTTTTCTTATGTATCATTTTATTGGAATTTTTAACAGTTACGGTGGTACACTTTTTTCCAGTAGCAATTTGTAATTCTTCGAGTGCTACTTTGACCAATGGATATGGTGCTTGTTGAACACGACGTATCGGTCTTACATAGCCAGTACAACAACGAACTTGAGTAAGATTACAGAAATTGATAATATATGGAAAACCTAAATAAGTTTTAGAAACATCGATGGTTTTATCTCCCTAAAATTGAAAATAATATATACTTAAAGTTATTTAAACTTGTATTAATATTTCGTTCTATTTTATGGTTTACCCGTGCCCAGGCTTCTTCGATAAGACATTGTACTTCCATATCATAAGTATGCCAATCATCTGTATCACCAACCCATTCCCATTTAGCACCTTTCCCAGCTGGTGAAACTGGATGATAAAATTTTCTTCTAACGTTATGTGCATCATCTCCATCATCACTGCATTGCATCTTGGTCTTTAAATTGATATAATACCTGATACAAATTAATAATAATACATAAAGTATCTCACTGACAATTAATGGTAACTAAATCAACGCATCTGGTTCATGTATGACATTTAAAAAATATTTTCTCTTGAAAAAATGAAAAATGAATGAATTGAAAAACCTTTCCAAATTGGGATCAGCATCATTAAGAAAAACTCTTGTTAATTTTTTACAATGTGCTCTTTCAAGGTGTTGAGATACTGCTGGACTGTATGGTCTCCATCGTCCATGACGATTTTCCCATTCCCAAACAACAACAGCATGACCATGTTCTTGCCCGTGTCCATTCATTTTTACATTAAAGAATTTTACACATTAATACTACGCACACCGATGCAATAGTAACGTGGGAACATTTTCAAGTTTCCCACGATCACTTTACAAGGATATATTCGCGTTAATTAGATTTTAGACAAATTTCTTTTGGAACAACTCAAATTTCAAAAACATTCTTTAACATTCTTTAACATCGATCTTTAGAAGAAGAAAAAAAAAACAAATATGTATTAATAAAAGAAAAAAATTAATCCCGTTTACAAACTGATCGAATATAAAACCGCAGAACGGCCAGCGTAGTTTTATTTGACGTAAAAACTAGAATGCGCTTTCAGCGCTATCTGAGGAACCAAAATGGCAGATATATAAATAACCTATACATATACACAAATTAAATGTATTACTAGTAATTATATTATTTATATTCTGTTTATTTATATTACGAACATACAAATAATTTTAAAATTGTAATAATTAGTTCTTTAAAATTACAACAATTAAGTAAATATTATAATAGAAAAGGAAGATTGAAAATTCGCGCTATTTTAAAATCATATGGTTGGTCATGTGACATATACTGTCAAAGTCGAAACACAAATTTCTTCGAATAAAAATATATTCAAATAATTAATTAAACATTTGTTTATAGACAATTTTTAAATATTTTTTGTATTTACATTTGTGTTTTTTTTTTCTTATTAGAACGATAAACGACGTTTTACTTTCATGAATAAAAAATTTTAATTTATGTCATTATTTTTTTGTTCAAATAAATTTTAAATGAAATTAAATGTTAATATAATACATGTATTGTTTAGGAATAATTAAGTATTAACTTTAATTTAATTAGAAATATAAGATCATTAAGAAGTTTATCTTGAAAATATGTCGGTAAGGTTGGTATCATTGCGTAAGCACTGATCTTGGATCTGCACGTCGTACTTTAACGTATTATGCCGAAATGAATTGTGAGAAACAAGCGATTGGATTTAATTTAACAATAATATCATTAGATTTAAAGTAATATATTATTGGTGTAAATAATGTGAGCGTATTATTGATCAAAAGGAAGAACAATCATTCAGTGACATATAATACATTCATAATAATAAAAAAAAATTCACATAGAGTGAAGGTATAATAACTGTTGCAAGAGGATTTTGGAAAGGCGATTTATTCATTTAATTATTATTATTATTATTTTTATTATTATTGTTATTATTATTATTATTATTATTATTATTATTATTATTATTATTACTTTAGTTAAAATTTCTTGATGAACGTCAAAAGTAAAAGGAAAAAAGAAAAATTATTTTTTTAAATATGTCTAATGATTTTATTTGTTGGATGATGACCGACGCAAGTATAATTTTTAAATTTAATTAAAAACTTAAAAAGAATAATTATTATAAAAGAAATTACTTATTTCCATAACTAAAGATGATGGACATAGAACGAATAGTCATGTTTGCTGGTGTGGGTCTAGCAGTAGCAGTTGGAGTATTTATATTATGGGGTCCATCTCCTAAACCAAGAAGAAGAGGTAATTTATAATTATAGTTGAACATTTGGATAATTATAAATAACATCAACACTTATTTATAATATCATTAAACCATTAAATGTATTCAATATTAGGTAAAGTTGTCGGCATCAGTAATCTAGGGTACACGTGCTTTTTAAATTCCTTGTTACAAGCACTGGCTGCTTGTCCAACTTTTATTACCTGGCTTCAGAAACAACGAGAGAAAAACAACAAGTGCCAGTTTACAACTGCTTTGGTTTCTGTCTTTGAAAGTACGATGTAAATTTGATATTTTATCTATTCTATGTAATATTAATTATTTGTAAAACATATGATATTATATTTGGCTAGAAATCAATGGTCACACAGATGACTTGTATGGAGATGTAACAACCATTGAAATAATAACTGCGCTTGGTTCTCAATGGAGTTTTGCTCCTGGTTATCAAGATGCTCACGAATTGTTTCACATACTATTAAATGCGTTACAGGCAGAAATTCAAACTGTTAACAGAGTACGAGTATTAATTATTTATAATTTGAATAAGTATTATTATACAATATATAATTTGCAATAATAATTATTTTAGAGTTGATTGAAATATTTGTATTGTTGTTACAACAGCAAGGTTGTCTATCGGATGCATTACCAAGAAATTCTGTAGTCGTGATGGATCTTAAGAATTCTGGAGATCAGATAGGATTTAGAAGTGTATCTTGTAATGATATAGTATCTGCCGAAAGAAATCCTAATTCTATAAATGGTTTTGATTCAAATTGTAACAATCATATGACAATATCGACACCATCTATATCATCTCATATACCTTCTGAATACAAGCCTGGTAAAATTTTGGATAGATCTTCGGAAATGTTATCACAACTTAAAAGATACGATACTGAAAATGAAGAACCCATATGGAATTATCTTTGTAAAGTATCAACCTATTTACCACCTATTTGGAACGAAGTACATCCATTTTCTGGATTACTGACTAGTCAATTGCAATGTATTAATTGTAATTGGAAGGTTGGTAAACATTTAACTTGATTTATTTTATCAATAAACAATGTGTTTGTAATTATATATTATTTTTGCTTCAGACTCCTGTACGCTATGATAAACTTGAAAGTATTTCTTTACCATTACCTGCTTTTGGTCCAGTACTTCAATGGAAACATTTAACTCTAATAGAATTATTTTCACGTTTTGTAAGTAGCGAAGTAGTTCATGATGTAGAATGTGACGGTTGTGCGTCACGTTGTGACGCTGTTAAAACATTAACTCTTGGAAAATTACCTAAATGTTTGTGCATACATATACCGAGAACTACTTGGAGTTCCAGTGGAAGACCGATTAAGAGAGACGATGCTATTCTTTTTTCTGTTACTTTAATTTTAGATCCATTTACTTTTATAGAAGCAAAGAAGAGACTTGCTAAAGTAAGTTCAACGTTTTTTGTTATAGGAAATATTTCAAAAAAGAAGATATAATAATTATAATATATCGTTTGTTTATATATAATTTAGGGAGATGCTCAAGCAATGTTACTTCTTACAAATCAACAATCAACTTATGGTAAACATAAGTATCAACTTCAAGCAGTGGTAGAACATCGTGGATCAGTGGATGCTGGCCATTTTGTATGTTACAGACGAGGAACTAAACCTGGCCAATGGCTTTATACGTCAGATTCTACTGTCGAACACATATCGTTGACAGACGTCCTTCGTGCCAGTCCTTATCTTTTATTTTATGAAAGAATTCATGAATTGAACCCGTAGTTAGGAACAAATTAAATTCGAAATTGTTAAACAAGACAAAAGAAAAAATTAATAGTGATCCTTATTCAAGTTTTCATATTAATAATCATTCCTATAGTAAATTCATTCATTTTTTGGGTCCAGTATTAATAATTATGATAAATAATTATATTGTTAAGAAATCCTTCAAATTTTGTCTAGGTAAATCAGTTGGGATCACCATTGTGCCATAATTCTTATTAGAATTAACTTAAATTATTACTCTTTATATAGATCTCATATAATTAACACAGTTAATTTGAAGAATTAATATTAACAACAAATATATAAAATAGAAAAGAAAATACAGGAAGAAGAATAGTAATGCAAACGTTCATGTAATGTTCATATGTATATTTTGATTACGAGATAGATACAGATTATTATTATTATTATTAATATTATTATTATATTATATTATATTATATTTAACTAATAGACACAAATATTTATAATTTATCTTAAACTTCATTCCAAAATCAAGAAATTTTTCTGATTAGATATATTCCGTTGTGGAATAGTTTTTTGAAAATAGTATTTAAAGCAAGGATATATTAAATGCAAAAGAGTAAATTAGAATATTAATTCAGATGCATGACTTCATAAAATAATGCCTTCTATATGCTAATATAAATTCAGTACTAATTGTAAGGCTTAATTAATGTAACTAATTAAATATTGTGCCAAATGAAGATGCACATTTTGTATAATATCATAATATAATGTAAAAAATAATGTAACCCAGTAATTAGCGAGGATAATAAGTTTTACAATATTCATTGTTTAGCGTTAGATTTAGATATATAGTTTTTAACAAGACTTTAACTAAACAAAAAACAAAAAAAATTAAATGACTAAGAAGATTGAAGATTATTGGTGCTGTAAATTATTTGATCAATATGATGTGTATTAAGAAAAATGGCTTAACAAATCTTGAAAGAATATTTTGTTAATGCATTGGACAAAATGTGACATAATTTATTAGAAATCTTTGAATGATTTTGTATGTTTCTTTGTTATATGTTATTATTACATATGTGTTTAAAAAAAGATCTCAGTAAATTAATGAAGATTAAACAGCTACAAGTTCTGCGTACCTTCAATTTTCTTATTTTTCGTTGTAGATATAAAATTACATTTTTATATATATATATATTTATATAGATATATGTATTATAATGATAATTATTAAAATAAACAGATTATGCAGGGTAGTATAGAAATAATGTAGAGAGTTTATAATGATAATAGTCTTTATATATAAAGAAAATAAAATCTCATTCAGAATATATATATATATATATATATACACATATTATTAGAATAAAAGAAATACAGTCAAGAAATACTTGTATTTATCCTTTTTTTTTTTAAGGAGACATTTAAATCTTTTTTCATAATAATTAAAATCCTGAAACAATACACTACAAAGTTTATATAATAATTAATTATTGTATAATAAATACATTATCTAAATGCAATTTAAATAATTAAATATGCGATTAGAAAATATATCGATTTAACATATCGATAGTATAACAATGATGCGATTGGTCAATCGATTTATCAAACTATTACATCTGATTGGCTGATGGCTTCGATAAACTCGAAAATATTTTGGTTCACGTTGTTTGAGGTTGCATTTCCGTTACAAAAGATGCAGGAAAGTTAATTAAACATAAAAGTTGTATATATATATTTACATAGTATTATATTTATATAATGTTATATTTATATACAACTAAAATAATCATTTTAACAATTGCACAGTGAAAAAACGTAAATTAAATTTCAATCTTTTGTAAAAATGTCTAAATTGTGTATGTAAATGTGTGTTTATTGTAATGTCTATGCATTGATTTATTTCAACATAAATTTCATTAGCAGTTAAATCGTTTAAACAAAAAATTAATACATTTTAAAGGATTATTTTAATCAATTATAATAACAATGCCACATTTCGTCAAAAATAAAAGAATCATGGTAAGCATACAAAAATCAAATTAGTAAGTTGTTTTATATAGGTTATGTCTATTACCACATGTATTGATAAAAATGTACATTGCACGCAATAGATTTATATTTAGATTTATTTATCTATATATAATATCTGTTATAATAATTACAATAATAATAATATTTTATATATATTAATGTAAATTTATATTTGCATACAGGGAACTGACATGAGTGATATTACTGCAGATTTTGCTTGTCTTAAAGTATCTGCTTTAGGAAAAGCTTCACGTATATCTGGTGAAATAAACCGTATTACAATTGGTCCTAATTCCGTATCAAATCAAGATGAACTGAAAAAATTAGAAAATATTGAAAATGAACAAAATACTTGTAACGTTAATACATGTTCACCTCGAAAATCTGTCGAAGAATGTAAGAACAAGAATTTAACAACACGTAATGGCATTACATTTTCGATAAAAAAAATCTTACACGAAGAGGAATTACAAAGAAGAGAGAAAGTTATGGTAAATTTGTTTGTTAATAAATAATTATTTAAAATATCATTTATTATGTTATCTAGATACTTTAACAAAAAATGTAATTAAATAATTGATTTTTCTATCTTATAGAAAGAAGTACAACGTAAATGGCAACACATGGCAGACAATGTTACAGCTATACAGAAACATATTTCCATATCGTATTCAAAAATGGTTAAAGAAAGAGAACGCAAAAGTGCACAGAAGTATGCTGATATATTAGCTGAAGAAGAACGTTTAGCTGAACAGGAAGAAATAATAAGAAAACATGAACAACAGTTAAATGCTCAAAAAGTTCAAGAACATAATGAAAAGATGAAACGCGATATAGAAGAATATAAAAGGAGAATGAAGGAAAAGGAAGATTTGTTTTCAAAGATAATGTTACTTAGACAAGAATTTGGTGTTAAATATTATGATTTTATAATGCTTTCGAGAAATTGTACGGATAAAACTATTCTAACTAATTTTTCCGTCACGCATTCGGCCGTTTTAAAACAATTGTATCGACAAATTGAGACATTGGATGGAAAAATTCAGGTTTTTATTATTTGATATAAATTCTAAAACTAATCCTTTCCTATTAAATTTAATTTTTAATATTTAATAACGTTTCAATTCATGAATGCATCGTTTTTAAATAGTTTAAGAAATAGTTTTAGATCCTTTTTCTTTTATCACCCTGTATAATAATATAATTTAATACTTTTAATACTCATTCATTTTTGTTATTTGCACTTTAAACAGGCAGAAGATTTGGTGCCCACAGATGTTTGTAATTTGGAAACAGCAATACAACAGATAATAGAAATTTCATGCTTATTAAAAGTAACTCTAGGTTTGTATTTTTTATTATTAACATTATATTAATATTCTTAAACATTAATAATAATAATAATAATAATAATAATAATAATAATCAATGTTATTTATACTTGTAGATAATGCAGAGGTAAATAAAGAAATTCCTGAACCAAGTACAGAAGAACAAAATACAAATTTAAATCAGACAGAACCATCTCCAACAGAAGAAGTTGTAACAGTTTATGAACCTCCAATTCCAGAACAAACTGATTACGATGTAGACAAAAATATAGACAACAATCAAGTTGAAGAAATTGTTCCGGAAACCATTCCAGAATCCGTTCCAGAAACTGTTCAAGAAACTGTTCAAGGAACTGTTCAAGAAACTGTTCAAGAAACTGTTCAAGAAACTGTTCAAGAAATTACTCAAGAAACTATTCACGAAACTGTTTCTGAAACCGTTCCAGAACCTGAACCAGAAACTGTTCCAGAGGAAGCAGCTCAGATAACAGAAACATCTATTAACCAAGAAGCTAATACTGAAAATAATTCAAGTTTAATATCAAGTGTGTCCTTACAAGAAATAGAAGGTATTATACAGTTTTTTTTTAATTATTTAGTTTCATATATCAGTAACACATTTTGATGTTCCTTTTTTTTTATAGATAATTTATATAAATACGTCGATAAAGAATCATTACAAATTTACATTGAAAGTCAAGAATTTTTGGAAAATTATTTAAAAATTTATGACGAATTTTTAAAATCATCTAATACAAAAACATTTAGATTCGAATGTCAAAAAGCAATAAATATTCCTGTCAATGCAATTTCCGTAATCAATGCCCAACATCTTAAAGATAAATATGAAAAATTGCACAATCTTCTAATGGGAAAATCATCACCTAATATAAATCAGCATCCACATGGAAATGCATTTTGTAAAGACACTTTAGCCAAAAAAATAGTGGTAGGTCATTTAATTCATTTGAATTTATTCATTTACCTCAATAAATTATTTTTAATAAAGTTTTTATTTAATTATTTATTTAAACAGAGCCAAGGAGAAACATTGGTTTCGAGTAAACCAGAAATGGCATTCGCTATAGCAGCTGTAACTGTAGCACTTTGGAATGAACACGCTGATTTTGGTGAACTACTTTTAGCACATTTCCATCAAATTTGTCCTTTTACGGTACCAGTATTTATGCCCAAAATAGAAGGACAAACCAACGAGGAATATTACAAATCATTGGGTTACAAATATTCAGAAGATGGTACTGTCGAGAAACAGGATAAATTTTTGAAAAGAATGTCTGGATTAATGAGATTGTATATTTCTATAACGATAACATCGCAAAGAAAAGGAATTACAAAAAGACACCCTCATGGGTTACGATATGCATGGAGGTGGCTCGCAGCTATTTTGAATAGTGGTAAAGTTACATTTTTATTTTCTCATTTTATTATTATTCTTATTCTTCTTCTTCTTCTTCTTCTTATTATTATTATTATTATTGTTATATTCTTGTTATTATTATTATTATTATTATTATTATGATTATTGTTATTATATGTTTAGAATTTCATAATTGATCATTCATTTGTTAATCTTGTTATATTTTATTTTTCATATTTTAATAGAATCTCATCCAAACACGTTGGAACTTTGTGTCACTCTTATTTTGGATGTATTAGAAGTTGCAGGAAATTCTCTTTGCAATGCTTATGGCAAACAATTTCGTAAAATGTTAATGTTATTGGCTCACGACATATATCCTCGTGTACAAAACACCGATGGCGTAAGTGGTGGACCATTGGTACGTTTAGAAGAATTTTTAAAGATAACATTAGCCAGAGGTTTCATACCACCACCTAATGGATATCTCGATCAGAATTTTTGGTAAATTTAATGATAAATTAATCGTCTTGCGTGAACATTGTGCATTGTGTCATAACTTATATTATTATTAAGAAAAAAAAAAAAAAAAAAAAAAAANAAAAAAAAAAAAAAAAAAAAAGACAAAGAAAAAAGAAAAAAAAATTAAGAAGAAGAAAAAGAAGAGGAAGAGGAAAAAAATGGTGAAAAAAAAAATAACAAGAAAAAAATATACAAACAAACAAACAAACAAACAAACAAACAAACAAACAAACAAACAATGCGGATAATAGATCTTTATAATAATTACATTTATTTGATAATAGAAAAATTGATATAAGTGTTTACCTTTTTTAATGATAAAATGTTGTAGTAAACTGTAAGATTAGATTTAATACAGTTTAATGTATAAGCAAGTTTAGATTTAATAATACGCTCCTCTCGTAAAGACAGGTTTGACATCAGAAAATACATAATAGTCTAATGTATTAGCAGCAAAACCTGTTATTCCAAAAGGTGCTAGTTTCATCATCCATGACGCATCTTCATTACAATTAAGTAGATAGGATGTTAACTTTTTTACAAAAGACCCTGTAAAAAGCAATATATAAATAAATAAATAAATAAATGAGAGAGAGAGAGAGAGAGAGAATGAATGAATGATAAAGAAGAATAAAAAGTATAATACAACAGTTAGTTATGAGATAATAATAATGATGATGATAAATGAAATTATAATAAAGAAATACACGATGCACCGATGATTATATTTTATTTACAAATATTTTTCTCTTACCAGATATTTTTTTATTAATCATAAAACGATATGGCGGTAATGGTCCCAAACTGTCAACTATATAAAGCGATTGTATGCCTGGAAAATTGTACTTATGACATGTTATTACAGGAGCTTCCAAAATACCAACTTCTGCTTGTTTACCAGCAACCATTTGCATAGCATCTATTTGTGAATCAACATCTGAAAAAAAAAAAAAATATAGAAAAATATTTCATTTCAATACTTTGTTTGTAATTATAATTTGTATTATAATATATACAAAGTTTTTTTATATTAACCTAAAGTATTGCCAAAAAATGCAGGACCTTCTCCTATGCTATGCAAATAATTGTATATCAATGTAGCAGCTCCTATATTTTTACTCCTATCTGGTAAAGCGCATCTATGTCCACGTAAATCAACAATTTTCTGTTAATGAAAAGCAATATTATATAACGTATATACATATGAAAATTTGTTAAAAAAATTTTGAAACAAAAAAAAAAAACTATGTCAAATTTATAAATTTACTTCGATGCGATGTACAAGATCAGATGCTACAACAACATCGGCATAAACTTGCGGAGAATTATTATTGTTTAGCTTATGTTTGAATACAAAAGACACTGGCATCAATTCACCATTTTCCCAATCATCACTGGCTGGCAAAATAGCTGAAATTAATTGGTACATTTTTATATGATTTTATATATATTTACTTTTATATATATATATAATATATTAATTATTTATATATATTAATACATATTATAATATATATATATATATATATATATATATATATATATATTAATAAATATACTTATTTAGATTTTTATAAATAAAAGTATATAAAAATATAAACCCATTATTAAACTATTTGCATTGTAACAACAAACGTGAGACTTGTGATTTGTTTTATAATTTACAATTAAACATAAGAAATGAGTAAAATATAGTATCAACTTTAAAATACAATTTTGTGTAAATTAAATTATAGTATAAACAATTAATAAGTATATTTATTATAATATACTATATGTATTTGAAATTTACCGATATCAGTGTATTCACTGGCAACTTTTCTATTAGTTCTAGGCTCATATAAAAGAACTACAGGCCTTTCTGTTGCCACTTCAATCATTTCAGCTAATACTTCAAATAAACCGATTGGTAATGATGGTACTAAATGCGTTGCTAATACGATTGGAGGCTGATTGCTAATTGGTGGTACATAAGGTTGAATTTTTCTTGGTACAGCTACATTCGAAGGTGTAGTTGGTTTCTACAAATATATTTAATAATAAACAAAATATAAAGGGTGTTCTATTAACTGGTACAGAATGTTAACTGATTACAGAACACTTTGTGTGTTAAATCATATTATTAATTTTATTCAATTCTAAAAAGTAAATTATATTAACTTACATTTGTATCGATGAAAAATAGTTTACTTTCTTTCGGTTTCTATAAAAAAATAAAAATATTGATAAATGAGTTAAATATCAATTTAATTTAATTTAACTTACAGTTTTTTCTAAGCTAATAGATTCATCTTTCTTT
>NW_015149034.1:439220-456757 GCF_001465965.1 Polistes dominula | reverse complement strand
TTTTTTCTAAGCTAATAGATTCATCTTTCTTTAGTGTAGATAATTTTGTTTCTTTCGGTTTCTATGATTAAAATGTTAGTTATTTAATTTTATGAGAATATAAAAAACAATTAAAATCAAATTAAAACTCACATTTTTCTCGAGATTTAAAGATTCATCTTTTTTAGGTGATAATAAATCTTCTTCCGGTTTCTATAAAAAAATAACAAAAATATTGATAAATGTATTATCAATTTAATTTAATTTAACTTACAGTTTTTTCTAAGCAAATAGATTCATCTTTCTTTGGTGTAGATAATTTTGTTTCTTTCGGTTTCTATGATTAAAATGTTAGTTATTTAATTTTATGAGAATCGAAAAAACAATTAAAATCAAATTAAAACTCACATTTTTCTCGAGATTTAAAGATTCATCTTTTTTCAGTGATAATAAATCTTCTTCCGGTTTCTATAAAAAATTAACAAAAATATTAATAAATGTGTTAATTATCAATTCAAATTTATCAATCAAATCAATTTAATTTAATTTAACTTACAGTTTTTTCCAAGCTAATAGATTCATCTTTCTTCGAAGGAGATAATTCTTTTTCTTTTGGTATCTATACGAAGCAAAAATAATTAATAGAAACCAATATTTATACAGATTACAATTATCAATTTTATTCGATTTAAAAAAAAAAAAGAAAAGTAAAGAATTGACTCACATTCAATACGATGTTCAAAGTTTCATCTTTCATTACAGTAGATAATTCATCTTTTTTTGATTTCTATAAAAAAAATATATAATAAAAAAAAAAAAAAGAAATGTATGTATAAATAAAGTAATATTAATTTAAAAAAACCGAGTCAAATTAACTTACATTTTTATCAAGAATCGAACATTCATCTTTTTCTGAAGAAGATGGCGGTTGTTCTTTTTTTGATTTCTTTAAATATAAATAATTAAATAACTTAATTTAATTTAATTTAATTTAATTAAAAAAAAAAAATATAAAAATACAATTTATTTAAACTTACATTTTTTTCGATAATCGAACATTCCTCGATAAGAGATTTCTGTTCAATTTTTTTCTCGATAGATTGTTCGATCTTTTCTTCTAACGATTGTTCGATAATTTTTTTTTCAAATTGTTGTACATCAGTCTTTGTGGTTTCCTTCACCGATTGTACCTTTTGTGCAACAGGTAAATCAACTACGCTTTTTTCAATAATCGTTTTAGTTTTAATTTCAGTTTTAATTTCACTCGGTAATTGTTTTGGATCACTCATTACTTTTTCTTTCTTTGATCGAGTATTAATCGACGATGTAGGAACTTCCGGTTTAGGCATTGTTAAAATTCAAAAATTCGATCTAATTAATAAAATAATAATTTATTATTCTTTTTATTATATTTATAATTAATTTAAATTACAATTAGATTAATATTTTGTGAACCGTAAAACAAAATGGTTTATCAATGTTAAATGTAAAGTGAACGTTGCATTAATTAAAAAAAGTAAGATATATAATTATAAATGTAAAATAATTTATGTATAAATTGTATTCTTACAAAATAAAAAAATATTCTTACCGGTATCGATGAAAATTAAACGATTTCTGTTCAATGTCGCACTTGTTACTCGATAATAACGATCGAAAAAGAAAATGGGGGGGAATTGCTTTGATATGCGTGCGCAGAAATTTTTACAATTATACACAGACAAACAAATAATCGAATAATAATAATATCCAAGTAAGTGAATGTTAAGAAAATATAATTCTTTAGTAATATTGGTGGTGTACTGCGGTCAATCGATTATGCTTATTCAACAAACACGTATATATATCTTCATTCATCTTCCTCGTGATGGCCTCGTGTTCCAGTCTAATGTCAACCTTTTTCTGTCTCATGTTACGACTTTCGAGATATCCCCCGAAAGAAAATTTTTCCATACTTTGTACCGTATTTATCAATCATTCGTGCCCTATTCACACGAAAATATGCAAAAAAATATTTATTCTATATTTATTGATCTTGTCTCCTTGCATTATCTTTTTTTCTTTTTTGCTTCTTTTTCTTGAACGGTTCAACGGTACAGTCAATTTTTGTTACGTCGGTAACAAAATAAAAAAAAATAATAAAAAAAAATTAAACGTGTTTATTCATTTCTTTTTATCGTTATATTTGATTATTATTTTTGTATTAATATGAATATTAAATGTATTTTTATTTCTTAGAAAAATATCAAAATAATATGTCAGTAAGTCGATAAATTACCGACAGTATAGTTAGTTACCGACCATATCAAGTTACCGACCGTACATAGTTACCGACTAAACTTCATTACTTACCGACAATAATAATTTTAAAAACATTTTTATTATCGATCGTCGATAAATATTCGATGTTTCTCGTGAGCATTGCAAACGGACGAAAGTCCCACCGACCAGGTAAAAAGTTTATAATCACGGCCGGTGAAGACGTCATCCGGATGCATCACTTCACAATAGTTTTTTTTTTTTTTAAATCTTTTCTTATCGTCTTGAGTTTATTTACATACTTGCATATAGTTTTTTATTTTACTAACGTTGCGGTATCCGTCAAATCGTACTTAAACATTTTAATATACAAACTTTTGAGTTGAATAGAATCAAAGGTGTTTATCAACGTAAATAATTCGTTAGTTCGAGATATCGTTTCTTTTACAAGAATAACAAGCTTTCATCTAGGCAAACAACTCTTTGGCATGTAAGTTATATGTTATATATAACGGTAAATTGGCCACACCTCGATATCGAGAAAGCATATACATATATTATTCCTTGGATAAAACTTTGTTTCAATTCAAATCAAATTAATTTGAACATCTTTTTTATTTTCATACATCAAATAATCGTTAATTTTTTTTTTCATTCATATTTTATCTTTAGAAGTAAAAAAACAGAAAGAAAGAAATTTAGCTTGTAGAATGTTTCAATATCATTAAATGTTTTCGTGTAAAAAAAAAAGGATTTATCATGTACCCAAGCATGTATATATATATATATATATATATATATATATAAAAATGCAATGAGAAATTGTTTTAACACGAAGATGATTTTTGAACTCTTTGATCACGTTAAGTGATAAGGAAAAAAAAAATAAGAGAAAAAAGAAGAAGAAGAAGAAGAAGAAAATATAAAAAACAAAATAAAAAAAGAAACGATAAAACTTTCCGTAATGATTCTATATAACAATTATTCGCAGAACGTAACACGTTGTTATCAGCGAACGTGTCTCTCTCACTCTGTTTGCAATATAAAATAAGAATTTTAATTTAAAAACCTATACGACTGATATTAAAAAAATTAGAAAAAAATAATTTAAACGAAAAAAAAAAAATAGAAAATCAAACATAATTTATACACCACGTGTTATATTTACAGAAATAGTATCGAAAAGAAACAAAAAAAAAAAAAAAAGATGGAACTAACGAATGCATAAACTTTGAACCTTTTGTAACATTATTTCTATATGTTTTTTTTTTTTTTTAAATACAAAAAAAAGAAATTTCCAAGTCAACACACGGTTTAACAACAGCGTGTGCAACGATAAATCCGGTTTCTATGTTCAATGAATTTTTTTCGAATATTTTTTGTTTGTTTAAATTAAATTGCATTCGAAGTTATCAAAAAAAAAAAAAAAAAAAATTAGAATTACAATTAGAAATAGATCATTGAACAATTTGTAACACACCTTTTTGATAATTAGAGAAGAACATTTTGTTTCGATTGATCGTCCATCTTGGATTTTTGTTTTGTCCTTCCTGTTGCCAACATTTTTTATTCACAGTTTATCATTGTTAAATCATAATTTTTTAATTTTTTTCTCACTGATTCACGGTATTTTGATTAAATTAAATTAATTATTAAATATCACTGTTTCTCGTTTTCGTAATATAATTCAAATGAAAATGCGATTTACCGTATTCCATATTATCGTCAAAGTTAAATTCATGTATTACGTAAATCATTGTGCACGTTGTTATGAACATCTTCGGCCAATTAACAGTCAGGATTTTTATCGCACCGTCACGGTTCATGAAAAACTTCGCGACATTCTATATTCGAAAAAATATACATGTATATATATATATATATATACACATATATATTATACTTTTTGCTATGTATACATATATATATCATACATAATCATTTTCTATACGATTTATATTTAAATGTACTTTGAATAATCAGGTGACTGTAAATATTTCAAAATATTTCCGTCCTCAGTGTTATTCATTTTTAATATCTTTTTTATGCAAATTAAATTAATTCAATTATTTGTTTATTTTAAAAGTACTTCATTTGACTTTTAAACGCGGTAAAAATCAACACTAATGATATCTACTTTTGAATTGGCCGCCATGATTATACGATTAAAATTTTGTATTAATTTAATATAATTGATGAAAAATTCTTAACAGAATTATAATTAAAAAAAAAAAAAAAAAGAGACAAAAATTAAACATATAAAATATTAATCAATATTAATTAACATAATTATAACAATATTTCATTTGATTCAGATTTGTATTAGTTTTGGCGGCTATGATTGAATTTCAAATAAAAACTTACAAATACAAATAAATGTACGAATATGATTCGTAATATTAACAAATTATTATATTTTTTTAATTCATAATTTCATAGGGATCATTTTAATATTAAAAAAAAAAAAAATAAAAGAAAAGAAAAACAAAATTGAAAATGGCTCTCTCACGTGTTCGGTCGCTCGCCCTAGTGACGATTTTTCAAAGGTGTCGCGGTTTAATTTGAATTTCCGCGTTCCATAATACACACAGACATAAACACACACATTCTCATTTTGAGTTGCACTCGATACGTTTTACTATACTATTGCAATAGTGGATGATGTTCGTTTGAAATCCGTGCCTTGCATTCCGAGCGCAACTGCGTTCCGACGTGGTCGTCGTCGGTGTTGCCGATAAAGGTGACGTTCTACATCCTCTTTCCCCCCACCCCCTTTTTTTAAAAATACTTTTTTAATTATTATTCAATATATATATATATATATATATGTATATATTCTACTTTACCGGCAGTACAATAAAATGTTTAAATTGAAGAGGTTGATAATGAAAAAAAAAAAAATAAAGATGAAATGTTAATATGTGTTGGTAAATGACGTCATTAAATAAGAGGAATTAATGCAAGGAAAAAAAAATCAAATAAAGAGAGAGAGTAGGAAACAGGAAGACAAGCAGAATATCGGAACGCAGTCCCGCAGCTGACTCGTTCGATGTATTTCCGTCGATGAACTCGTGGCCCACGAGTCATCTAAACGGACTTTGTCCTGTCGTATCCTTGTTGCTTATGAAATGAGCGATCCTCTGAACATTTATCATCATTTTAATGGTTATTATATGTACAGGTTAGTTTTATCATAGTTATTATCGATAATCAAAATTTCATTATAAATTCAACGTGTGACTATACTTGGATCAAATTTAATTGAGTATCAAACATTTGTCACCATTTTTGTACATATGAATTGAATTTGGTATTAAATTATTAAATGGGATTTAATTTGAGTATAGCTGTGCTTACAAAAACAAACTGAAAACGCAAACTAATTTATAAATGATGTAATACTTATTGATATATTGGTATGTATACGTGATTGTAGAATTTTTGAACTGAATTTTGATTATTCAACAAACTATAATAATAATATTTTCTTATCTTACGTGTGAAAATGTGATATCTTCCTTATCGACGTACAAATGATGTTTCAAAAGATGAAATTATTTAAACGATTAATTACAATATATATATATATATATTATTCACTCGGCACTGTAAAAATGTGGTCACATTTTTTGTTTCAAACAACACATATAATTATAATAATATAATATAATATAATATGATTTATAAATCCGATTCAAAGTAAAAAGAAAGAAATAAAAATTGTATTGAAATATGGTGGCAAAACCGGAACCGGCAAGTGGGTCACTGTCATTCGTCAAGAGTTGTTCATTTCAATTGGTCAATTGTTTATACACCCGACATTAAGGATCACGTAGTTTATTTTTGATTATTTTAAATAATTACTAAATAATTTGTGTTAATTATAGAAATGTCATAAATGAAATACGTAAAAGTTTGTGTGCACTGAGTGAACCACGTTATACGACGGACTGAAAGAAACTGACCAACTGGTAGTCGACAAAGCTGAGATTCCTGACTCTCTGACTCCTTCCTCCTCTTCAAAGGAAGAACTTATGACTGTCTTTCTATACCAGCCTACATACTTGCATGCTTATTTGCCTGACTGCTTACCTTCCTTACTTATTTCTTTGCTTTCTTGCTCACTTAACTTCTTACTTACCTTATTTTGTCCTGGCAACGTCATCACGGTAACCATAATTCGTCATCTATGCCAGCTACCTACTGACGTCATTCATGGGATGCTGTCATCACTTCTGCAATTCCTAGATCCTATTTTTATTTATTTCATAAAGTTTCCTTTGAGTGGATCTCTGACGTTCACTGGGATTTCAGATTAAATGGGAAAACAAAAATCTCATAAACTTAAATTATATTTAAAAATGTTAATAATTCTGTAAAACTTGTAACCCAATTTGTTAACAGTCATTTTGTTTTTTTTTTTTTTTTATAAAACATACATCCTCCCCCCTCTCCCCCTAATTAAATAAGAAATCATGCTTTGTTTTCTAATAGAAGATATATTTTATTAATAACAATGTTTAATTAGTTGTACTAATTTTTTTTTGTTTTGTTCATATCCACCATTATTATTGTTCTAACTATAATTGGATAGATCGGAGATAGTTAGAAATTCTTCTAACAATTACTCGTTACACGTCCTTTCTTTTCGGCCGTTAACAAATTGTATATTTCTTTTAATTTCTCTTTTTTTTTTCTGCTCACACTTCTTTACGAATTATTTTTTTCTCTTTTGCCTCATTATTTTATTTTCTTTTTTTTTTTCTCTTCCGATCGGAGAACATTTCCGGTATGGCGGTGACAAGTAAAGAAGAGGAGGTGGAGAGGGATAGAGAGGGGTAGTTGACGTTTGGCGACCTCCTCAAGGTGAACCCGCAAACTCGGTCAACAGTGGCGTAATGTCATTTTATTTGAATGATTTTATTTTGTGTAACTCCGCCTAGATAATATCTAGATACTTAGATATTATCTAGCTGGTCCCAAGCCCAGATAAAGGAGGAGGGTTCGAGGGGGAAGCTAGTAACTTACTCCCTCGGTAAAAAAAAATAACCGCAGAACTAACCTCACAGCATCCTTAAGGTGTGAAGTTAGTTCTGAGAAGAGTAGTTTTTTTTTCGAAATTTTTAATTTCGTTGAACAAGCCACACGAATTTCTTAGAAACTAACATCGCTCATTGTTTATAATAAATTTTTAATCATTTCCATGCATTTCCTAATTCATCACCGTTGTTTCATTAATTTATTATAAATATTGAACGTCTGATAGCTTCAAAATGACGATCAATTTAAAATTGCAATTTTCGTTACACTATTCTATAAAAATTGGTGAAAATATAATAATTCAATCAACAATATATTATAAATTTTATTTCATTATTATAAATATTTTAATATTTACATTTATCTATTTACAAATGATTTCTATGATCGAATTTGAAATTAGTCGTCCATCTTGTTTCTTCTTCTCACGATATTTCGAACTCAATTATCGATCGAATTAATTTATTATAATTATAGGCAAATTGTATCTAAAAATAATACTATAACGTAAAATAATGTTATATGAATGGTTACGCCAATGAATGTAAGCATTCGCTAAAAAAACATAGTGAATGAAAAGAGCCGTACCGCTTGTAAGATTTCGAATGAAGTGAACTTGCGTGAAATGCAAGAGTGTGTATATTCTTGTTACCGGCCGGCTCAAATCCCATATGAAAAGTTAACAGTCTTCTACTATGTCATCGTTTTCTCATAGCTAAAGTTATTCATTTTAATGTTGGTAAGATTGCCATAGTCGTCGTTTGCGAATCTGGCCCAGAAAATAAGCCGGAACTATACGAGGAATCAACGACCTTGGCAATAGTCGTATTGTCAGAATATGGGTAATCGAAAAAAGAAAGTTTTTTCTCTCTTTTTTATTGCATTCGCGAATTAATTAAAGACAGTAATTGCATTATTTTATAAATTATTTTATAAAAGTAGAAATCGGACTTCTAACTTTCTTTTCAAATTTTTTTTTCGATACTTTCAATTCGATTCAAGACTATAAAGGCTGTTACATTTTTATATTTGATTGTAAAATTAATTTGATCAATCGTAATCAAAGACACGTGTGAAAGAGAGAAAAATAAAGAAATCAATCAATAATCAATCAATCAAGCAATAAAGATAAGAAAAAACGATTATCTTTCTTTTTTTTGTGGATGCATGAAGCAATCGCATGACTACAGTGGTAACGAGAGAAAGAGGGTTATTTGAAATTGGCGCTATTTAAATTAAAGTTAATGCGCGTGCGCATAGCACTGAGCATGCGTATGACACTGGGCATGCGCATTGTTCGTGCGTATGGAACTGAGCATGCGTATTGGACTGAGCATGCGCATGGCACTGAGCACGTGTATTCCGCGTGCGCCTGTTACATGTGCATTCGTTTGTGGATAAATTCACGAGTTAATACAGTGTAGTGATTTGATAGTGATTTATTTAATAAAAAGAACAATTAAATACATTTTTATTATTAATTGTATAATATTTTTAAAAAATGGATAAAGTGTGTCATATATGTGAGAAGAATTTGGCGAAGTATAAGTGTCCTACATGCAGAACTCCCTTGTAAGTACTTTTTAAGGTTAAGTTGTTGATCTTTTTATAAAATGTACATTTAATAATAGAATAATTTGATAAACGTGTTATTTGTTTAGCTGTTCTGTTATTTGTGGTAAAGAACATAAAAAAGTTAATTGCAAACCACCAACACCACCACCACCATCACCACCACCACCATCATTGCTACCCTCATCACCACCGGAAAAAGAGAGTGAAGAAGACGATAAAAAAGACATCATACCTTTGGAAATGTTAGAAAGATTATCTGAGAGTGAAGAGGTTAAAAAGTGTTTAAAAAATTCACAGGTTCGTGATATTATTAGGTTTATAGTGAAAAACAAGGATCCAATGGAAGCTATAGATTTAGCTATGACCGAATCAGTTTTTGTTGAACTTGCAGATGCTTGTTTAGAAGTAGTCGAAGAAAAAGAACGTGAAGATATATAATAGAAATAATGAATTATTAAACATATGTATAGGTTATTTTAAAATAACAATATAGTTAGACACAATTGTTTAGGAAATTTTTAATACTTTTTATTTATTTTTTTTTTGTATAAAAACATAAGAAACTTAGTTGTTGCTTAAAAAATTCACAATTATATGATAATTGTTAGATGATTAAGTATATTAGAGAAAAACGATGACGCTTATAAAATGAATTATTCATAACTTGATTTGTTATGATAGTTCTCATGTATTTCTTTTTTAGAATGTGTCTTTCATTTAAATAAATAATTCAATTTTATACTTATATGATATATAGTACATCATATATCATATAAATATGTATTTTTATATATATATATATATAGTTATATCAACAAATCTGAGAAAGAATTACAAACATAAAATAAAACTATGCAAATGTTGAATCTTCTTTTTTTATAAAAATGAAAATAAACAATGAAAGAAAGATAAAATAACATTCACAGTTCTGTATGCGAATTGTAAGAATTAGAAACATAATATTCAAGATTTTGTGGTAATTGTGTTCCATCTATTTCTGCTTCTAATGCACAGTATCTTTTTCTGATATGATAAGCTGCCATTTTTGGTTGTCTCTCTCTTGTAAATATTCCTTTTTTATTTCCTCCTACTCTGTAAAAATCTATAAAAAAAGAAATAAATATTTATATGTATATACATATACTTTTTTATATTTATATATTTTATTATTTATATTATATAATTATTTATAAATAATTTGTGATTTTTATATATAATAATAATTAATATGTTTAGGTTATGTTAATTAATATATATATATATATATTAAATTAAATCTTACTTTGAGCTGTTCGAAAGTCAGCAAAATTCCAAATAAATTCACCAATGAAGAAACCTTCATTTCTTAAACGATCAAACGCTTCAAAATGATGAGAAAACATTTCAGTTTGATATTCTTCACTCCAGATATAATTTGGCAACTAAAACATATTTTGTGTCATTATTAATTTAGATTAATTATCTTCATTTAAGATCATATACTTTGATTTGATAATTTATTTCAATTTTACCTCATGTTCACCGGACAATGTATCAGCGCCATATTCGGACATAAGTACAGGTTTGTTATATTTTCTATGCCAAGCTTCAGCTTCAGTAATAACTCTATCAATAATCATATCCAATCTACCAGGATTAACGTACCATGAATTGTAACGATTAAAACTAATCACATCTAAATATTGACCAACTTTGTCTTCCTATGATAAACAAAATAAATTGTTGCTTAACAATTGAATCATCTCAATTTAAAAATCTTTGAAACAAATGTAACAAATACCTGAACACTTCTAGCTAATGCAATTGTAACTGGTCTAGTAGGATCTAAAGCTTTCGTATGATCAGCAATTTGTTTGAAATAAACATCAGCACCTTGTAGTTGAGTTCTTGGTTCATTAGCAAGAGACCACATGATAACCGAAGGATGATTTTTATCTCTTCTAATTAATTCTGACAAAGATGTTTTGTGTCGTGCAAGTAAAATTGGTGAAAAGTTTTCAGTGTCAACTGATGGGCATTCATCGATGATCATAAAACCAAGCCTAAAGAATAAAAAAAAAAAGAATATTTTTGTATTATATCAAAATATTAAGTGTCTACTATAAAAATTCTGTCCAAACATTAGTTCAATTTTTTGTCACTAGGGGTAAAACCCCCGTTTCTTAAAATTGAAAATACAAATAGCCAAAATGTTAGCAAGAGTTCAAAAGTTATTCAATTAATTAATTGTTCAATTATTATAAAAATGAACAGAATTTTCTGATAGACCTAATAAATATCAATTAAATAATTATATGTACCTGTCAGCTGCATCTAAAACTTCTTCGCTGTAAGGATAATGACTAGTCCTATAAGAATTAGCACCAACCCATTGTAAAAGTTCATAGTCTCTGGTCATTGTAACCAAATCGAAACCACGACCTCTTAAAATTGAATCTTCATGTCTTCCAAAACCTCTCAAGTACACTGATTTACCATTAATTAACAAACTTGTATTTGTCCATGACACTGTTCTAATTCCTATAGGTAATCTATAAACATCTGAACTAACACCATTTTGTATCGATAATCTGACCTGAAAAATGAACAAATATAAGAAAAAATGATAGTCTTGTTCATTTGATTTAAAATATATTTATACTGTAAATCATTTTCTTATACCTCAAGAGTGTAAAGATATCCAGGTGAAGAATCCATGCCTCGAGGCCACCAAAGTTTAGCTTTAGGTACTTTAAGTATACCAGATAAGTGTGTATTACCTGGATCCTTTATTGCAACCTTTTCTTCTGCATCATGCAAGGTCACAGTACAAATTGGTATTTCATCTTGATTTAAACCTCCTACCTGTACGGTATATTTTATTAAACCCATATCACCCACCACTTCAGTTCTCACTGTTATATCTTCAATGTAAACTTGTGGTGTTGTGTATAACAATACCGATCTGTTGTTGTACAATAAGATGAAAATATTGAATAATTATAAATGATAGATAGATAAATGAAGTGTTTAACTGTACCTATGAATACCAGCATAATTGAAAAAATCAAAAGTATAACTTTGAAAGTGTCTAGTTCCATTATCAGTGACAATGTTACTAACTCTTCCTTGAGGTATACTAGTTTGAAGCAAAGTATTATCAACTGCAACAGTTACACGATTTTTCCCGCCAAATATCAAATATTTAGATATGTCTGCTTCAAATGGTAAATTTCCTATTTCATGTTCCATCACTAATTCGTTGTTAACCCACTAGAAATGAATTACACAATAATTATTAGGGTTTTTTTTTTGTTTATTTGAACAATGATTCTTAAGATCAGTGTGATTGAACTTACAACTTGAGCTAAATAATGAACTGAACCAAATCTTAAAAAAACTCTTTGATTTTGCCAAAACCAGGGTACGTAAAAACTGCGTTCATACCAAACAGCACCAACATGATCCCTGAGTTCTTTTGAAGTTGTTATATCATTGTAAGAAGACGGTACTGGCATTTTGATCAATTCACCAGCCTAAATATTAATTAATTATTATGTTTCATATTTGAAATAAAAAAACATTTCATTTTGAATTGAATATGATAACAATAATAACAATATACATACCTTTGATAATGAATCAATGTACCAAAATTCTGTGTAACCTTTTAAAATATCGTTTTCTGGTGATGCAATAAAATCCCATAAACCATCTAATGATCTTATCTATATTAACAAATATTTTTCATTAATATTTTTATGTGTTTATATGTAATGTACAGTAAATTCCAAATATTTCATAGTTGGTTGTAATGATTACATTTATACAGGAATTTACTGTACAATGAATAATAATTGGATCGAGATAATATGTTTATACCTCACGTGATTCGCTCTCTCGAGGATAAAGTAAACCAGGAAGTGGGGCTGGTTGAGTTTCCTCTTGTGGCAATGTTGCAGATTCTTTTGGTGTTTCTGGTAATTCAAATTCAACACCAAATTCACCTGATTTAACGCTACCAATAAGAAATATGATCAACAGCAACATGTTGTTTGATATTTTTTATACCTGTAATTATAATTGTTTTATATATAATTAATAAATTAAATTTTATATTTTACAAAATATACAATATATTATAAGATAAATATAGATTATAATAGGATAGATAAGTTAATTGTATTTGATAATTATAATATAAAATAGTTATATAATATATGTAATGCAAATTAATATTTTATTATGTAATATTATATATAATAATTAATTTAATAATAAATTTAAGTAGATATTATATATATAAATAATATTATATAATTAAATATTAATATTATATATTTGAATATTTTGAAATATTAATATTATATAATAAATTAATAAATATTTATATGATTATTAAAAAATTTTATAATATAATATTATATATAATTAATAAATTAAGTTATATTTAAAAAAAAATATATATTTTATAAGATAAATATAGATTATATAATAATATAGATAAGTTAATAATATTTAATAATTATAATATATTACAATATATATATAATTATATAAATTAATATTTTATTATATAATATTATATATTTTATCTATCTTATATATATATATATATATATATATATAATAGATTTTTAATTAACTTATTTATAATAAATGCACAAAATTTAATTTACAAAATTTAATTCACAAAATTTAATTTACAAAATGTAATTTACAAAATTTAACTTACAAAATTTAATTTACAAAAATCAAACAACTTTTCTAAACCGTAGCTAAGGAACGACTGATTTAAATATAAATTAATTACAATAATGTTTTAAATGACATGTGCTTTATCTTTTACAGATATCATTTACCAACACAATATGCAAATGTCCTTACAATTGTACGTAATTTTTTTTTTTTTTGACAAAAAAAAGTACATGTATTAGATAAAGTTGTTATGTTTAGTATGTTTAGCACGACTCATTGTTTCACCTGATATATTTTTATCTTATTCAATGTTGATAAGATAATAGTATTCCTTTTTTTTTTTATACGAAGGTGAACATTGTTTTTAAAAAAAAAAAAGAAAAAGAATTCTCACGTAAAATCTACTTGCAAAAGTTAAACATACGAATTAGTATGCATGTTAAAAGAATAGATAAATATGTCTGTGTGTGTGTGTGTGTTGATATTGTATCCTTTCTTTGTATTTTTGTACTTTTTTTTTTCGATTTTTTGTAGTCACTTTTTTGTTAAAAAGAATTCACGAATGTGTTTCTACCATTTTTTACTTGACCCAAGACCGGTCTTCTTCTATCTCTTTTCTTTACTTTCATGGTCAAGATTGAATTTTATATTTATATCTGACAATAAGTTATTTCAAAATTGTATTATTTACATTTGATCGTGAAAAACAAATATTTACTTTTTTTTTTATTAGTAATTTATTTATCATTTAAGGCCTTACTCTACTTTGACACTTTTAAAATTTTGAAATTTTTTTTTGTTTTCTGCATTTGTCGAAAGTAAATATATTTAAGAATATATAGTCAAAATTCAAGAACGATCGAAGTATTTAAACTGTACCTTTTCAACGCTACTATTTGAGCGCGCTACTTTATCCTAGAGCCGCTGTGTTTATCGGAGCACGTATACGGTAGTTGTAGGCGATAAAATTAATATGTAGTTATTTCTTTATTTTATTTTCTATTTAAATACGCTATCGTAGACGATAAGATTAATATTTAGTTCTTTATTTATTTTATTTCCTGTTTGAATATGCTATCGATCTTAGTGAAACGAAGCGCGACGAAAACTGTTGTGCAGTGTAGTGCCCTTTCAGTGGTTTCAGATTCCTATGTAAACACATTTATGATACAAATATGTGAAAAAAAGTAAGAAAGAGTTCAACCGATGTTCAACCACAACATATGTATTGTCCGGTCGGAGCGGACAGCTGGTGCCAAATACTTCAAGACTGAAACTACCAAAACTTTAAATAATTTTAAACATCCGCCTGCTTTTTCTAAAGACGTTCAAGAGGTTTTAAAACTCATTTACGAGGACTTGACAAGAGAAGATTTGCTGCAAGGATGTCTCGGCGGCAATACTCAGAACAACAACGAAAGTTACAACTGCTGCGTCTGGAGTATTGCGCCAAAACATTGTTTCAATGGAAAAAAAAATAGTTGAAATTGCAACATACATTGCAGCTTGCATATTTAATGAAGGATATCAACCTGTATTAAAAATAATGAATGTCATGGGGATGAAAATTGGCGAGAATGCGAATTGTTTTGTCAGCGTGCGCGATATCCACCGTGTCCACTTAGCTGAACAACAGTCGTTGGAGGCTTCTAAGGAGATAAGAATTCAACGTAGAAAGGCTAAGTCACAAGAAATGGAGTTAGAAGATGTGAAAGGAATAATGTACGGTCCAGGCATTGCTGATTAAGCGTAAGTCACATTTTTTTACGTTTTTTACGAACAAAAACTCTGAACGCGTTTTTCTCGAAACAACGTTTTTGAACCGCTTGTTGAAAAAATCTCAGAAACTACTATTCCGATCCTTATGAAATTTTAACCACATATTCTCTAAACCTATCGCTATATCCCGTACCTCGATTATTGCAAAATTCTAATTTTTACTGCATTTTTTTTAGCAAAAAATCGCAAAAAAAAACATGTTTTTTTTCCTTTTTCTTGCTTTTTCCGCCATTTTGTTATTTTTGCATAAAAATTAAAAAATTTTCGTACGGGATATAGCCACTGGTATAACAAACATAAAACTAAAGTATTTTTTGGTTTCAGATGGACTGACTTTCAGATTTTTTCAACAGCGCACACCCACGTACTTCTTAAAGACTTCTGTTTGAGTGCAATTTTTGTACCTTAAAAGTGTTTGAATAAATAAAAAAAAAATTTTATTTTATTCTTAAAGAGTGTATCTAACAACTCCAAAAAGTTTTACATCAATAAAAATAATAATATTCTCAAAAAAAATTCATAAAAATAGCGTTTTTATAAGGCGTTCAAAGTAGAGTAAGGCCTTAATTTCAATATCTGTTTAATTAAGTAGATATAATAAAATTAAAAAAGAAAAAAAAAACAAAAAATTATTTCTATCATTAAAAAATAATTCAAATAAATTCAATAATACAAATATCAAATATGTACTTTATAATAATTCAAACTGTTTTATTTAATTTTAATTAAACAAATAATATATAATTATATTTATAATAATATAAATTATATATATATATATATATATATATATATATTATATAAGGGTGGGTCAAAAAAATTAATTATTTTTTTTTTTCAAGTGCCACGGAGAAATGGGTTGCTAGACACCTTAAAACAATTCTCACCAAATATGAGCTCTTAATTTTAATAAGAAGATCCTCTGCATCGCAGTTTTTTATTTTTTTCTCAGTCCAATAGAATAAAATTCATACTTCATTATTTATTGATTGTACAGAAAAATGTTCTAGACGAATTTTGTAGGAAATTTAATGCTCTACAAAAAAGGTATCTTATATTTTTTCCGTAAACCTCACCATTTGAATGATATTGAAGATTTAAATTTAATGATTTTTAGACAAATTTCATTTTTGTTTATGAATTTTATAACTCGACAATAAATGACTATTAAAAAGTGCACAATACAAATTTTTGTAGGAAATTAAGTGCTCTATAAAAATGGTGTCTTATGTTTTGGCGATTAAATTAAGCGTTCAAAAGATATTCATCATCAAACTTTCATGTGTACTGATTTCTGTCTCTGAATATATATATTGGGATCTCTGGCAGGTGCATGGCGTAGCAATTCGATCTATCTACTCTAATTTTGAATTTAGCCACCAGATAGCGTATTCAAGTACTAGAGATCCNTATTATTTTTATATATTTACTTTTCCATCTTTTATTTTCTTCTTTAATTTATTTATTAATAATTGCATGTATTCATAAGTTTTAGATAAATATTTTTAATGTAATTTTATTTCATACAATTTCATATCATTTGCACATTGATTTTAACATTTTTATTTTTACTTTACTATTTTTTTTCTTATAGAACAGTCATATGAATTTATGAAATTCATTTAACAAAAAAAAAAAAAAAAGAAATGGAACTTTTTCGAATTATTAACTTTCTATTAATAATTCCTCATACCTTTTAGAAATATTGATACCTGATATCTTTCAATATTCACCATTACAGAATAAATATCCGTTATCTTGTCTCATTCTACAGGTAATATATAATTATTAATCTAAAAGAAGAAAAAAGAATAAAAAAGAAGAAGAAGAAGAAAAATGTTGGAAACACATTGAACTTTCTTGAATAATTGACCTTCTATAATAAAAATAATAATAATAATATTATCTACGTACCTTCAACTAATATTATCTTACATAATTTCTTATTGCATTAATATAACTTTACTTTTAATATCTTCACATTCTTTTTATAATACAAACATCTTATCTCGTGTTTCATAGACCTTTGCATATTTATTAAAAAATTTATTATTAAAAATATTGAAATAATCAAAGCAAATTTTTTGCATGCTAAGAAAAAAAAAACACAAACCATTGTACAATATTTATTAAAAATAATTCATTAAAAACAACTCATATAAAATTTATTAAATATTAATTATTAAAAAAAATTCATATAAAATTTATTAAATATTAATTATTAAAAA
>NW_015149034.1:421120-433231 GCF_001465965.1 Polistes dominula | reverse complement strand
TTTGATTATACAAATTTAGATTAGATTGAAATCACAAATGACATCTTATATTACTATTATTATTATTAATATTATTGAAAATGAAAGTTATTTTTGTAATAAAAAATGTATTTGAATGTATTTGGATTTGTTAGCATCTAATAATAATAATGATAATAGTAATAATAATAATAATAATAATAATAATAATAATAATAATAATAATAGTGAGATGCTTATGTGAAGAAATTAAGAGCACCAAGTTGATGCACGTGTACGATACGATACGAGGAAACGATTTGATACTTTGGGAAGGGAAGTATGCTCTCGTAGGAGGGCACCGTGCCAGGAAGCCGATATTGTCGACGAGACCCTGCAGAGAGTATGTTTAGGGTCTTTTTTTTCTCTCTCTTTCTCTCTCATTCTCATTCATTCAAATATATATATATATATACACATATACACACCACATACACACCACATACACATACATATCATTTAATTTAATTGCTAATTTTTTGATTGGAAATTCTAATAAAATTTTGTTTTATTTAATTATAAAATTTAATTTATATTTTATTTTGTTTTGTTCAATTTTATTTATTTTTTATTGTTTATTGGAGATTCTAATGAAATGTTGTTGTTTGTATTTAATTATAAAATTACATTTATTTTTTATTTTGTTTAAATTTATTTTTTATTCTAGATTCTAATGAAATTTTATTTCTGTATTTAATTATAAAATTAAATTTTTTTTTTTTTATTATTTAGTTTATTTATTTTTTTTATTTTTATTATAGATTTTTATGAAATGTTGTTGTTTATGATATATATTTAAATATTCAATTAAATTTATTTTTTTATTGTTTAATTAATTTATTAATTCATTTTTTATTCTAGACTCTAATGAAATTTTATTTTTGTATTTAATTATAAAATCAGATTTATTTTGTATTATTTAATTAATTAATTAATTTTATTTATTAATTCAATTCAATGTGTTTATAAATAATTCAATTAATAATAATAATAATAAATGAAATTATTCATAATGATAAATCAAAAATAAATTATTCAATAAAATCAAACATTATTCAAAAAAAATATTACTAATGAAAATACACATCATGCATGCACAAACACACACACACACGCATACATGTGTGTTGATACACATGACATAAACTTACTGACATAAAATATGATTAATATTAAAGATAACCCTAATCTCTCTACCCATTCCAAAAAATCATCCTATAATCGAGGTCATAGAAATTCTATTTAACCAACAAGAAAACCTTATTTTCCCCCCTCTTTCCCCCTCGTTAATAGTATTCGAAAGGAAAATTGAAAATTTACCGCAGAGACGACCGATGAAAGCCATTAGTAATATTGTTCTTGGTCAAGTGCCAATCGATTTGACGAAGCCAAAGTATACACAAAGGATTTTTTTTTTTTTTTTGTATTTAAACCAAATTGCATATAGGAAATCCTCAGGATAAGCAAAATGGTTTATAGTTTTCATTCTTAAATTAGAATTCATTATTTATTCTAATTCGTGCACAGTTTATTTCTTTCTATTTTTTAATTAAATTGATCATAAATAATTCTTTTATTATATATATAAAAAATAATAAAATTTATTTATAATATTAATAAATTATATATAATATTATATATAATTATAATATTATTAATATTATTAAAATAATATTAGTAAAATATAAATTTATTTTTAATTTATAAATATATTTATTAATTTATTAATAAATTAAATTTAATATACTACTTAATAAATTATACATTTATTTTTTAATTAATAAATAAATTTGTATAACATATTACAATTAATAATAAATTATAAATAATAAATTATAAGTTTATTTATAATTTTTATTAAGTTTATAATTTATATAAATATATTTTCATAATTAAAATACAAAAATTTTTTTTTTATTATAGTAGTATATTTAATAATAAAACATTATTCACACGAAACATTTAATTCTAATATAAATAAATAAATAACATATACAATCATAAAATTGCATACTTTATAAATAATTGTTGTACAATATTATTTATTCATTTATTTGTTTATTTATTTATTTTCATTTCTTAATAATACATTTCCAAATAATAAATAATAAATAATATTGAGTTAGAAATGTTTGTATGTATGTATGTTGAATTTCTAAGTCGTTTAAGAATTATGCTTACAGGACACTAATGAGATAATAGAAGAGAAACCATAACAGAACACATTCATACATACAATTAGATAAAATAAATTCTATGACAGGACATATATTATCTCTTTCTAAAATTGATAATACAACGTATGAAAAAAGAATATTATAAAAGTTAATAAAAGTATAAATGCATAAAAGGTGTTAGTATTTATGTATAGGTAGAGTTAAACACGTTTGTATAATGTCGACACGTGATTATACAGTGTTTCCTGAACTGTGACACGTTCTTCATTCTATTGAATTCTTTAGTAACAAATATAAATTATATCTTAGTTGTTTAATAATTATTACAGTACTATTATTATTGAAAATCTATCATTTTGCATATTAAATTCTGTTATTAAACATTAATTACATAACTTACTACCAACTTCAATCATACAATCATACAATCATACAATTATACATTTAATAAAAAAAATTAATAAAAAAATCAAACTAACACACACACACACACACACACACACAACAACAACAGGTGTTTAACAATCCAACAATCTGATTTACATGAATAGATAAAAAACAAATATAAATATAAATGTTAATAACTTTTTATTATTTGATGATTATCTTCAAAAATTGTTACTCATACAATTGGATTATCAAATACTTACATGATAAACAATCATAAAGAAATGATTGAAATGATGAAAATGATGAAAAAAAAAAGACAAACAAACTTACCAGTGAACACCACCTGTTGTTCCTTGTCCTTAAACCCTTATGAACTTATCTTTCTTTTATTTATCTGTTTTTTTTTTTAGCATTACGTTATGTTGATGATCCCTTTTAAAGAAGAAGTATTAAGGGTTTGAAAGTTTGACTTCTTTTTCTTCTTGGGTTATTATTGGTTTTTATTTAGATTTGTTTTTTCCTTTGGGTATGAAATAAAATTTGAGAAAAAAAAAACGTAGACGTCGTTGCAAAGGCTTGGCACGTTCTCACCAGGAGGGATCTTACACCACTAGATCAGAGAGAGAATCAGTTACCTATCCCATTTGTGCACTGGGGCTCGCCAGCCGGCCAGCCAACTTTTATATACCGGGTGTCTTCTCTTTTTCACTCCCTCTCTCTTCTTTCTATACCTTTTTCTCTTCATTTTATTCAAATACATTCTTCGTATGTTTGATTTGACTTTTCTTATGTTTGATTTTACCTTTTAATATCCCCTCCATGTTACCCCTATCCCTACCCCCATGTCATAAATCATATATACATTTTAATAATCATATTTTATAGACTATCACTTGGTTTATGTTTTATTTTTTTGCTTTATTTGATATTGGATCATCCAATTGATGTTTGGTATTTGATGAAAAATGACTGGTTAGTGTATACATAATTTTTATCTTATCTTCTTGTTATCTTTTCAATTTTTATATTTAAAAATCAATATTTTAATATATAGGAGGTTCTTTATTAAATACTTTTGAGTGCTTTCATTTAAAAGATTGACTTTATTGATAAGGTGAGAGTACAAGAAGAAGAAGAATTCCTTTCGATTAGATTTATTTTGCATTGTTTGCACATAAATGATTTTTTTTTTTTTGTATGTGAATGTATGTTTGATTTATGAGTAATATACTTGGAATTTCAATGTATTTTATTTTAATTTTATATTTTATTTTATTTTATTTTGTATTAATGAGTTTGTGTGAATTTTGTTAGGGGACCACTTGTCTATAAATTACAATCATTGAAATTGGAATGAAAAAAAAAAAATTACAAGAAATATATTTCAGTAATTTTGAAAGTTAAAAAATGAAATTAATTGATATTCGATTTTTTTTTATATTAAAAATAAGATAAGTGTTATGTTAACAATATTATGAATATAATTATTTTCTTGTTTTTTTTTTTATTCATTTATAAACAAAACGAATCTCATTATATTTATATTATTAATATTTTTATTATAATTTAAATAATTCGAATATTAAATAAATTTATTATAAAAAATATAAAAAAGATATTTTTTAAAAAATGTTAATTAATTTAAATAATAAATTTTTATAATAAAATATAACAAATGATATTTAGATACCACTTTTCAATTGTTGGTAATGTAGAGAACTATTGAAAAATGATAAAAAAGAAACTTTTAATTAAATATAAGAATTTTTATTATAATTTTCATTCATTTTGTTCTAATTTATAACATTTATTTGTATTATTTATTATTTATTATCATAAATTGAAACTTTGTAACTATCGATAACAGTAGATTCCTTAATTCTAGGAATTTCTCTCAGTCGATAAAAATGAGAACGTTCTAAGGTTAGAACTAAAAACAAAAAAAGGAAAATATTTAATAAAAAAATTGTACCAAACAAACAATTTCTAAATATGAACAATTACATTTTTATTTTTTATATTTCAAATTTCAAATTTAATTAAATATTTTTGTTTGTATCGATCGATTTACATTTAAAAATTTGGTGTTTTTACATTAGAAAAAATTTCTAATTTAAAATTAAAAATGATTACATGACGCTATCACCAGATGGCATTCTATGATAGTTTAAAATTTGCATTTGAAATTGATCTTAATTTTATCATTCATTTTGATATGATGAATTAAATGTATGCTTAAATGAAATTGTTTTTTTTTTTTTTCATCGTCATAGTTCTCGTTCGATTAGTTGTGGCCTTGTTGTTATTTTTTTCTTTTTTTTTTTGAATAATGATGACTGTGAGATCGGATTAATTGGTAAAAAGGCGATTGACCCACGTCAGTCAAGGCTACAGAGGTCACCACACTTCGAAACAATCACTAACTTCCGGTGTTTCGTCGCGACTGCATGTATGAATCATTTTGATACTTTTATATCATTGTTCTTTATCTAAATATTCTCTCTCTTCTTTTTTTTTATACATATATATTCATTTTTAATAATAATAATAATACTAATAATAACAATTAATTAATAATTACATGAATTTGTAATCTTTTATTAAAAAAAAATTGTATTTAAAGATTTAATTTATCGATCGAGTTAGAAAAAGTCGTTGAAACAAATATGGAGGATTCAATTAATTTCATTTGAATTTACATCATTGATTAAAAACATAATTACAAGTTTTTTTTTTTTATAGAACTTAGATAGTTGTGATCTAACTGTTGAATGAATGATTCATACATATATATATTAAATACTCATACATACATAAAGACCCATTTATTACAAGCTTGATAAAATGTTAACCATAGGTTAGACCATAGCTAACAAGAGCACTCAAAGATTGTTAAAAATTTGTCCTTGTAATAAATGACATTCTTTTCTTTTATCTTTTCTTAAAAGAAAAATTCGTTTCATTTTATTTTTTAATATTTTTTTTTTTTTTTATTAATATCCTTCATTTTTCTTTTTCTTCGTAAAATAAGAGAAAAGTCAAAGTACGTCCTTAAAATAAAATCCCAAGAATTCGTTGGAAGAATTTCTATGAAAGGAAAAAAAATGATGTTAAAAAAAGGAGAAAAATATAAAAGGAAAAGTGAAAGACAATGTTAAGAAATGACACGATGGCGCCACTGTAGCCTCCGGTCCTCAACTTCCGGTAGCACCCACTCTTCTTAGGCAGGATGAACCTAGTATGAAGTTATCTTTTAACCTAACGTACGTTTATCTGTCGGGAAATGACTGGTCATTGGCCCATGGTCGACACCAAAAGTTTAACGACACCACACAATTTTCTTTTCCTTTATGTTTTCTAATTATTCATCCTAATAATTATATTATTTCATTTCAATTTTGTTAATAATATTCAATTTAAATCTATGATTCATTAGCGTAGTACAGCAGGATATTTTTTATTAACATTTGCGTCATGCAAATTCTTAGGAAAATTTTTCTCAGGCCACAGGTTTTATTTTGTATTGAAAAAATAGTTGAGTGTCAGTCGCCGATGACTGACATGGCTTGAACGTGAAGTTCATTGTCAGTCACTTACGACTGACATGACGTTCAACATGTTAATAAAATCTTGTTGGGGATATGCAAAGATGACGAAGCAAAATATATGTGTATATGTGTATGTATATATATGTATATGTATGTAAGGTAGAAAAAGAGAGAGATAGGACTTTTTATCGACTGACTAATCGCGTGTATAAGGACTGTCTAGTCCCTAGACGAGTAATTTCCAGAAGGGGTCGATACCAGTTAAAATGTGACCTCTACACGAGCAGACGGTACTATATTTATTTCGTAGAATGAAACTCGTGAAAAGTAAATGTACAAAAAAAAAAAAAAAGAAGAATAAAGAATAAAGAAAAAGAAAGAGAAAGAGAAATTTTAATCATACAATTTCAAATATACAAAATACATCTTTTGATATCGTAGATATCGTAAGAAATTTTTTTGATTGCATTTGTGTTGTATTTTAATTATCATTTAATTAAATATAATATTAATATATTATAAATTTATTAAATATAATATTAAATTATATGTAAAAAAGGAAATATGTACTGTACTTTTAATGTACTGTATATATAGGTATATATATATATTATACATAGTTTTAATATTCTTATACGGTATTTATAAAAATATTTAAATTATATTTAAATTAAAATATAATATTAATATTACAAATTAATTAAATATAATATTAAATTATATTTAATACTTTTTGTACAATTTTGTAATTGCATTTGTGTTATATTTGAATTATAATTAATTAAATATAATATAATATTAATATTTTAATTTTTAATATATTATTTAATATATTATTATAGTATTTAATTTGTAATATATTAATATTACAAATTAATTAAATATAATATTAAATTATATTTAATAATTTATATATTTTTGTAATTATTTATTTGTGTTATATTTGAATTATAATTAATTAAATATAATATAATATTAATATTTTAATTTGTAATATATAATTTAATATATTATCATAGTATTTAATTTGTAATATATCAATATTACAAATTAAGCAAATACACTCAATATTAAATTATATTTAATACTATATATATATTAGGTTATTAACTATGAAATGTCTGATTACTCGGATTATTTTCATCTCGAAATCAGACTTTTCATATTTAATGACCTAATATATATATATATATATATAAAGTATTAAAAATATAATTTAATATTATTATAAATATATACATATATATATATCTAAACTATTTTTATTGATATCCTTATAGGGTATCAAAATTATTAAAGAATCAGGATATTTTTAAATTAAAATTGGTTGTCCTTGGGACAAGTTGATTGATAGGCTCCCAACGTTCATGTAATATCCTTTCGAATGCGTGATGTAGAAGATAAAAGAGTATCGACGTAGAGGAAAAGCAAAGCCCTGTCTGTGTGTTGAAAAGAAATAAAGAAAGAAAGAAAGATAGGAGGTGGTAGAAGAGGGGGTTGGGGTGAAGCAACATACAATAAATCGTATCGTTAAATTCATTTAAGATTCATTGACCCCACTCTCTCTCTCTCTCTCTCTCTCTCTCACCACCCTTATACATTTTCAATCAATTCTTTTTCATTTCTCTTTCCATTTTATTTTATTTAAAATATTATTTATTGTTACAACCAAAAAAAAGTAATACAATGAAAATAAAATGAGAAATAAATAATAGAAATTGATTTTCAACGTTGTTCTGTGTAATCGTTGCTCAAGTATCATTTTACTCATTAATATTACATCTTTATTATATACTATATATATGTTTATATTTGTGTATGTGTGTGTGTGTTATTGAGGTATTAAATATAACCATTTATGTCGCGTGTAGAAAGATATCAACATCAACGAAATACTTGTTCGCCAACGCAGGAGGACGCACCCGACAGTTGCTGAAGCAACAAGAGTGGGTGGTATATATATATTTATATATTTATTTATGTGTGTGTGTGTATGTGTTTTTGCAGATTGAAAAAAATACTATGGTCTCTTAGGTAGGGCATTTAGTTTATAAATTAAACCATAATTCACTTCGTCTACGTTTTCTTTTCTCACACAGTTTTTTTTTTTTTTTCAATGTTATTAATAGGTTTCGGGTATAACTGCGAAGAATAAAAAACAAAAAAAAAAGAAATATTTCTCAACGTTTTCTACGAACACGTTGATATATATATTTTTTTTAGAACTATTTATTTCTTACCTCTTTTATCTTTTCTTCTTCCTATAAAAAATAATTTACGCTATTGTGAACAAATTAAAAAAAAAAGAACAATTAAATTACGAACAATATTTGAATTAATCTAAGAAATTTGGATTTAAATTTGGCGCCGGGTCACGTGACGCATTCGGTAAAAAAAAAATGGAACAAAATGTTTGTACCTTTTTAAAAAGACAAGAAAAGTATATAAAACTTTGATCGTTTGTAATTAATATTGATCAATGTTATTACAATTAAAAGATACATCGTAATAAAACGTTTAATTAAATCGAAACGTTTTCTATCTATCGTTTAAAATAATAGTTAAAATTATTTCGAAAAAAGATCGTTCCAATTCCTTCACTCCGGTGTCTAAGGAGTCGTAGAGATCGCACGCGGCGCGTTGTGGTTGTTTGATTGGTCGAAGACGTTTGGAGTGGGGGAAGTCAGCCGTGGTCCTCGAAGCACTGGAGCGTCAGTCGCGCTGTACGCGGCGCACGAACAACACCGGGGGGGTTTCGTCGCGTGTGTGTCTTTTCTTATTTTCCTTCGATATTATCTTCTTGGTCCTCTTTTTTTTATTCACTTATATATACATGTATACGTATATACGTGCACGTACGTAACTATTAATATACAATTCCGTTTTAATAATCGTTGACAGTTTACGGATGTAACATTACGTGATATCACGTTTCTTATTATTCATTTTTTTTTTTTAAATATGTCATTTGTAATCGATCGATTCGTGAGAATATTTTGAAAAAAAAAGTGAACAAAATGAAATTAGTCAAGAAAGTATATCATTGTCGTTATCGATTTATTAATTCGAGTTGATTAATTTAATCGATCATTTCGTCGGTGTCCCTTTTTCCGATGCTGTTTAGAAAAATAAAAGTCATATTACAAGAGAGATAAATTATTCCAATTTCCGGTGATCGTGTGTGGGGCATTATGAAACGAGGTACGAAGTAAAACAGCATCGAGCCGATGGATATTGAGGTTAGTAAAATATTATTCTACATGTTTCGATAATAAATTTTAATTATAATATTGTAATATTATAATTTTTTTTATCGAGAGATTCTCAAGTGAAACACTTTGCGTGACACTTTTTAAAAATGGACAAAGTTGCAGCTGATTCGTTAAAAAATAAACCCCGCCAATTTTTCATCCGTTTGAATTTGTTTCCTTTGATTTTTATATTAAACGATTTATTAGCATAATTTATAAGACATGTATAATTATCATAATGATTAATTGATTCGATGACTTTGAAAATTGATGAGTAAAAAGAAAATGATACGATTGAAGTTGTTTAAAAAACAATAACAAGATATTCTTTCATTGTCTCGTTCTTATCGTTCATTGGCTGAAATCCTTCAACGTTCAGATTCGTTACATATATAAATTCATATATATTGTTTTTTATACTTGGATTAGTAATCTGACCTTAACCTATTATTATCGGTTAAAAAATGAGTTAATATAATGTTTGTTTGTTTGTTTGTTTTTTATTTGTTTCTTTCTTTGTTACATTAATTATAATTAATTATTTTATTAGAAATTATATTATATAATAATTAATATAATTATAATGATAATTATTTCACTAAAATTTATAGTTTTATTTATTTATTTTTTTTTTAATCAATTAATTAATACGTAATTTTTATTATAATTTTATTATTTTATATTTACTTTTTTTTTGTTATTATTAATTAATAAGTAATTTTTATTGTAATTTTATTTATTAATATATTAATTTTAATTATAATTTTATTAGGTACTTGCGTATTAGCGCCACCGCAGCAAAATTCTGCTAATGCACCAATCTACACCTTAAATTGTTGCGACAAATCATAGAATAAATAACTTTATTTGAAGTCGAAATACTTTCAAAATTCAAAACATTTTATTTTTTAAAAAGTAGTCAATCGGATTTCGGTGGAAAATGGGCCGATATAGAATTTAACATAGATTCAAAATAGTCTTTATTTTCTTTCACCTGATTCTGTCGCCATTAACCCTGACAAAACCCTGACGGTTGCTGTGTGCAAACAACAAGGTTATTGTATGCGAACAACAAGATTGCTCTTTATTAGCGCATTAGCGGAATTTTTGCTGCGATGTCGTTAATACGTAAGTACCTTTTATTATTTTATATATATATATATATATTTTTTATTATATTAATTGATAAGTAATTTTTATTATAATTTTATTTATTAGTATATTAAATTTGTATTATAATTTTATTATTATATTTATTTTTATTTTAATTAATAATTAATACGTAATTATTATTGTAAATTTATCTATTAATAATATTAATTTCTATTATAATTTTATTATTTTATTTTTTTTTTATTATTATTTAATTATCTAATTAATACGTAATTTACAATTTTTGATTAAACATTGAAATAAATTTAATTATGCGAATATTGAATATCTTTTCAAAGTGAATTAAATGATTTCTCTTTCTTCTGAGAGATCGAATATTTAGATAAAAACTTTTAGATAATTTATTTTTATTTTTTTGTTATCTTTTTGTTTTTTTTCTTCTTCTTTCTCTTTCTCTCTTCGAATTTTTCATACTAAAGATCTACAGATTATGGATGAGGAAAGGAGAAAGATCGATGGGGTTGATGGAAAAGGGGGTTGGTTGAGGATATCTTGTGATGGTAGTGGTTGTGATAGTGGTGGATGGGGAAGGATGAGGTCTATGGAATAATATCTCAACGTTATCGTCCCCCGTAAGATCGGATCTACAAATTACAAAGCTCGTTCACGACGAGAGGATTACATAAATCTCATTTTCCTTACCTTTTTCTTATTCTTCTTATTCTTCTTATTCTTCTTATTCTTATTCTTATTCTTCTTTTTGTTTTACTGTCCCTTTTCATTCTTGAAAAAGTAACGAAGGGATTCTTTCCACCCTTGTTCCAACGACTTACAATTCAAGTAACTTTTTACTTTCTTTTACTTTCTGTAACTTTATTTGATTTTTTTTCTTTTTCTAATTTTTGGAAAGTTTTATTCGAATATTTTCTTCCCAAATCTCAATTGTTTTTTTAATTTATTTTAATATTATATTATATTATTTTTACAATTACAATAAGAATTACAATATACAATTTACAATTTAAGTAATTTTGTTTTTTTATTATATTTTTTTTTTTTTCTAATTTTTGGGAAGTTTTATTCGAATATTTTCTTTTCAAATTTCAATTGTTTTTTTATTTTATTTTAATATTATATTATATTATTTTTACAATTACAATAAGAATTACAATATACAATTTACAATTTAAGTAACTTTTTGTTTTTGTTTTTTTATTTTATTTTCTTTTTTTTTCTAATTTTTGGGAAGTTTTATTCGAATATTTTCTTTTCAAATTTCAATTGTTTTTTTATTTTATTTTAATATTATATTATATTAATTTTTTTTCTATTAATATTATAATACATTATTTTTTTTCTATTAATATTATATTATATTACTATTTTTTAAATAAATTTATTTTCTATATATGTATGTATATCATGTGTGTATTTTTTTTAATTATTATTTTACATTATTTTATTCTTTTTTTTTAATATTATATTATATTATATTAATTTTTCTTTTAATATTATATTATTTTATATTTGCTTTTTTTTTTTTTTAAACAAATTTATTTTCTATAATATATATTTCATATATATATATATATATATATATATATATATGTATAT
>NW_015149034.1:396027-420287 GCF_001465965.1 Polistes dominula | reverse complement strand
AAAATTTATTAAATATTAATTATTAAAAAAAATTCATATAAAATTTATTAAATATTAATTATTAAAAACAACTCATACAAAATTTATTAAATATTAATTATTAAAAAAAACTCATATAATATTTATTAAAAATTAATTATTAAAAAAAACTCATTGCAAAATTTATTATTAATTAATTATTAAAAACTAATCATTGCAAAATCTATTAAAAATTAATTATTAAAAACAACGCATTGCAAAATTTATTACAAATTAATTATTAAAAACAAAACATATAAAATAATTATATATATATATATATACACACATTATTGAACAAACTTATATAATTCAACAATTTAAATAATTTTTTAAACATTTGTTAATAACATTTTGTTGACCGGCAACATTGACAAGTTAAAACAATATAAGAAAACTTTAATAAATTTTTCCTTATTAACTTTGAATACTTTTTTTTTATATAATAAACAAAATAACAAATTTACTAATATATTTATTAACATTATTTATTATTTATATAATTTATTATTTATTTTCTATCTTATCATCTTTTGTATTTTCCTTCTAAAATATTCAACTTGATCTCAACAAAAAAATATGCTCCACAAGTTTACTCGTAACCCGGTCAACAACAATCTATAAACAATAACAAAGCTATAAACAATTTAAAAAATAAAAAATAAAATAAAATAAAAAAAACCCTTGAAGATAATTTCTAATAATTAGCATTGAATTTGAACGATTTAACAAACGTTCACGAAGAATTTAAGCCGATCTTTCGCAGAAATTCAAATACGTGGAAGAAAAGAAAAGGTGAACAGGGTGGGGGGAAAGGAAGAAGAAGATAAGTAGAGGGGGAAGGTATTGAAGAGTAACGAAAAGGGTGAGGGGTGGGGAGTAAGGGGGGTGGGGTTGGGTGGGTTATCACAGTGAACTTTGACTTCGAAATTGTTCGTGACCGTCCACGAAACGGTTCCGCTTTTGTGACACACGACCTTTCTCTCTCTCAGTTCTTGAAATGGCTATGGTAAGGCTTAGGGTATGGGGTAGAGAGTGATATGGGATGGGATGGGATGGGATGGGATAGGATGGGAAGAGAATGCACGGAACGTTTGGATTTCTACTTGGAAGGTTTGCCTTCTCGCTTCGATGAGTCTCTTTTTACCTCATTCTCATCCTCCTCGTTAATTCTTCTATTTCTCCCACCATCATACTTCTCATCCCCACTCCCATACTTCTCATCCCCACTCCCCATACTTCTCATCCCCACTCCCCATACTTTTAATCCCCACCCCCACACTTTTCATCCCCACCTTCCTTTTTCCCCTTCCTCATCCTTCTGATTCTTCCAACCCTTTACACATCTATCAGCTACTATCTTTTATTTTGAGAAGTCTTTGTAGTCATTTTCATTTAGTCAGATTAATCGATGTCAAAATTATCTTAGGGTTTTCCTAGGGGTTTTTTTTTCATTCATTCATTCATTTATTCTTTTCTTTTTCTTTTATTGTAGGAACCATTTTGTAGAATTGAATTAGCCGTTTGATTAATTGCAGTGCAATTAATGCAACTTTGTTAATTTTAATATACATAATAATAATAATAATAATATTTATATTAATATTAATTATTTTTATTATATAAATTTACAATAATATAAAATAAATAATATAAAAATAATAATATTATTATTAAATAATTAATACATATATATATATATATATTTAAAACTAACCTAAATAAGATTGTAGTAATTATATATAATAACTAAACCAATAATTACGATAAATTTGTATATGTGTGTGCGTGTGTGTTTAATCATTGAACGTTAAAAAAAAAATACAACATTTAACGAAGAAATTTATTATCAATGTTGACCTATAAAATAACAGTAAAAACGTTCACGATCTTGTTGTTACTTTTGTTATTAAGTGTACGACTTTACTTCCATTATTTTCCTACAGATAGCCTGTTGAAAAAATGGCGGGAGAAACCTTGTACATCTATTAAAAAAATAAGAAATAAATTCAAATAAATTACTTAAGAAAAAAATAATAATTAATAATCTTATCTAATGATTAACAACAACAACAATAATAATAATAATAATAATAATAATAATAATAATAATAATTATGATGATGATGATGATGATGTGATCGTATTCGTTGGTGATATGATAAAAACTTGAATAATAATCAATTGGTTAAAGTACAAATCAACATGCAGTATATATATATGTAGAATAAAACGAAGAGGCGTCTTTGTACTGAAATGGTTGAGAGGTTAGGTGGTGGGGGAAAGTGTAGGAGAAAGAAATAAAAAAAAAAGAAACACAAAGGGAGATAAGTAGACGAAGATATCAAGAACTCTCGTTGAGTTCCTCGTCTATTTCATTTATCACACCATTAGAACGATGTATAATATTACATACTTATGCACTTACTATACTTCCTATTATTTACTGACATAACCATGACTATTACGTGTCTTTTTACTTTTTTTATTTTTATTTTTATTTTTATTTTTATTTTTATTTTTTTTTATATTTTTTATTTTTTATTTGCAAATAATATATTCTGACGCATTCTCATTGGTGTCATCCCATATGAGTTCACATTTACTTATAATATTATATATATATATATATATATATATATATATATATCTTACAGGGATCAAAAAGTAATGGCGTCGTTACTACGCAAGTCAAATTTTTCTATTAATACTTTAATCAAAAAAATGATTGATGATTTTTATCGTTACGATATTAAAAATATTCCGTACCAGATAGAAAAAGGTTGTTAATTAATTTAATTATTGATTAATAATAAATATTTGTTTGAAAAATGTATTCGTTTGAGTTTTGAGGTTAAAAAACGACATTACTTTACAGTCCACCTAATATATATATATATAAATATATAAATATATGAAGAAATAAGAAAATTTTTTGTACTTGTTTGTTTTTTCAATTATCAAACATACACATGTATATATTTTGATTTATACTAATACTACGTTAAAACGCAATAATGTTGAAATCATCCAAATGAATTAATTTCAAGTTGATTCTGCAAACTCTTTGAATTCAGATAAATAAGAAAAAGACAGAGAAATGAACATTAAAAAAGAAAAATGGAGAAGATTGCATATGTTTGACCTTGGTTGATATAACATGAAATAATAATGATTGTTAGTCATCCCTTTGTCACCCCTTTTTTTTGTTATCTTATTACTGACAAGGGTTAAACATTTTTCGAGGCAAATGAGAATGATTAATTTTAATCATCATATTCATTCTCTTTGTACGAAGATAATTAATAAATTAATCTTGCGATATATTTTATTACTATCGTTATTTTAAATTCAATCGAAAGAAAATAACAACAACAAAAAAATAATGTAGAATAAAATTTTATTTCTTGTTTCTTTTAGTTTTACTTTTTTTATCTTACAATATATTACTAGAAATGAAAGAAATATCAAATATAACTAGAATAAATTACTATCATTGATTGGAACGTATTTTTAATAATTAAAAAACCGAACATAACCTAAATTATTACCGAAAATGATTTAAACAATCGATAATAATTGAAGAATACATGAATTAATAATAATATACCAACATAACCTAAGATTATCGAAAATTATTTGTAAAAGTACAATCAAAAATGATTGACAAAATAAAATTAATGAAAAATAATACAAATTTTTTAAAGAAACCAAATGAATTAATAAATAAATTGAAAAATATATTTCTAAATTGACAATTAAATTGTAAAGATAATAAAATAAGGGTCGAAAAAGGGAACGAAAAAATGGAACGAAAAAAGGGAATGAAGAAGGAACATACAGGAAACCGGAAACCGGAAGAACGATGAACAAACCTAACTAGAAGAGAACTGTGAGGATTGTTATCTTTGTGAGCGTGCCAACGCCACTCGACCTCATTTTTTCGCTTCGATAACCGGAATTCTTTGCTCCGTGATATCGAAACTCTTGTTCTGTCTCTATAGACAATGATGACGATCATAAAACCGCCATATTCAAAGTATCCTTCTTCATTTTCTTCCTTTTTCATTTAAAACAATATTTCCTTTTAATCCTTTCCTTATATTTTACAAATGATTCAAACAGAAGAATCATTTTCAATGAAGATAATTAATTAGAATTACACTAATAGATTGGCAAGTAAATGATTGCGGATTTTGTCGATAGATGGCTTTTTAAAATCAGTGATAACTAAGTTGCCAACCGAATACTTTTAAATTATACAAACAATTGTTATTATTATTATTTCGATTAAAATATTATAGGGTGTCTCGTTATATATTTTCTTTATATCCTGATAATTTATAATTAATATATAATAATTATTATATATTTATACTTTGACATAAACTGACATAACCTATATCTATCCTATATAATAATTCGTTATTAAATTTATATTATAATATAATAATTAATATAATATAAATAATATAATATAAATAAAAATATATAATAAAACCATGAAACAACCCTGATGCAATTTATCTTCTATCAAAAATTCCAATTAGTATATTGATTTACGTATTTCAAATGTTTTCCAATGAAATTTTAAGTATTAAAACAACCAATAAACTGTCTTAATATACACGTTTAATAAGATAATAATTTTACTTGTAAAAAAAAAATGTAGAAAACTTGATTAAACCCTGACACAACCCTGATACAATGTATCATCCAACAAAAATTTCAATTCGTATATTGACTTACGTATTTCAAATGTTTTCCAATGAAATTCTAAGAATCAAAACATAACCAATAAACTGTCTTAATATACACGTTTAATAAGATAATAATTTTACTTGTTAAAAAAGAAAAAAATCGTAGAAAAGAAAAGTAACAAAGATTAAAATTATAGATCGGCGGATGGACGTGCCAATCGTTGGGAAGTCCAAACTCGGAGGAAAGTACGAAGCCGGAATCCGGCGTCGTCTTCTTGGTTGTTGTTGTCGTCATTGGCAAAGAAGAAGAAAAGGAAGAACAAGTTTTAATAGTATTAGTATTAATAATAATAATAGTGGTGGTAGTGGTAGTGGTGGTGGTGTTACCAACGGTGCCACCAGTGGTGGCAAGTTGACGGAAGTCGATAGATTTGCTAAAAAAAAGAAGAAGAAAAAGTGCTCGGCGGGGGGGAGGTGGACGAAAAGAGGACGAGAAGGAGGAGGAGGAGGTGGTGGGGGAAGAAGAAGAAGAAAAAAAGAAACAAAAATACAAAAAGAAGAAGAAGAAGAAGAAGAAAAAGGTGCTTGTAGTGGGGGTTATGGTGGAGGTGGTGATGGTGGTGGGTTATGGTAGTGTTAAAAAAATATATTTTTTTCTAATTTTTGAAATCCCATAATTTAATTGAAATCCTAAATTTCATTAAAATCCTTAAATTTGAATAATCAAAAATACCTTGTCATCCACCACACCCATTTTACGTGTTTCTGTTGTCCCCTTTTTTGGCCCCTTGTAAGAAAATGAATTCGTACGTTCGTTCTTTTTTTTGGTTTTTTTCCTTATCCCCACTCTCAAGTGTTCAATAAAATAACTATTTGAATTTTTCCTTCCTTCTTTCCTCTTTTTCTAATGGAAACACACACTAACCGGTATTTTAATCATCAGTAACGTCTCGATCCTCGTACGAAGTAGTATCGTTTTTTTTCTGTCCTATCTTCTTGTGTTCACTTATTCTTTTATTTGTTTTTTGTTTCTTTTTTTACAATTTATTTTTTTTTATTTATTTTTATAGAAGTGTGTTTGTGTCAAATATTCAGTGGAACTGTTGCATAAACAAAAATAACGTACACACACCAATTCAATTTTTACCAATTGAATTTGAATTTCATTTGAACAGTGATCGAAGAATTAACAAAAAACGTTTCATAAATTAATGGTGAAAAAGTGTTTGTTTTTAATTAATATTATTATTATTATTATTATTATTATTATTATATAAGAACATTGATAGACTGGTTTTAATAATTTTTGATTGTCAAAAAGTTACTGTTCACCACGAAGATGATTTTCCAAGTTGTAATAGTGTTGTATTTTACTGTGTTCACCACCGGTGCACCACCAGGATCATCAATGATATACGCCGATGATAAAGTGGTGAGTTTTTTTAAAATAATTTCAATATTTTTTTTTTTTTTTAATTCTTCTTGTTTTAAAGATTATTTCTGTGATAAGAGTTAAAATACATTTTAAGAAAGAGAGAGAGATAGAAAGAAATGTTGTGCAGTTTCTTGTGAAAGTTACACTGGGTATTTACTAACACATGCATATATACATACACAGATATTTACCATGGGTTATATGTTAAAGAGAAAATTATTTGACGTGGGTAAAATTATCAAAAGTCGACTTGAAAGTGGTCTTGCTAACAGACAGTGATATTACGCAAAACATATATATATTTATTGGGTGTTTCTAAAGATATATTATTTATTTTAAATAATAATTTTCAATTATATAATATTTTAATATATATATATATATATATATATATATATATATATATTTATATGTATATACATATTAATAATTAATAATAGTATTTTAATTTAATATTAAAATATATTATAAATTATAAATAATATATTTTTAGTGTTATATATAAACTTTATTATTTATTTTAATTATATTTAAATATTTTTGTGATCATTTTTTTAATTTAATTTAATTTAATTTAATTTAATTTAATTTAATAGAAAAGAGTAAGATGATCAAATTGAAATTAGAAATGTTATTATATATTATATTAAATAGTTCATACATTTATTTATTTATTTATTTATTTATTGTATAATAAATAATAAAATGATTTTATTAAAATAAATGGTTAGTTTAGAAACAACCAGTACATATAACATATATGAATATATATATATATATATGTATATATTCTAATAGAAGTGTGAAACTCTCCGGTGTGAAACTCTCCGGTGTGAAACTGTACACTAACTATAATTTAATGAGATTTAGATAAACTTAGATTAGTGTACAACCTTGTACTGTATCGTTATCCTTTAGTTTATTTATTGAACAAATTGTATACTCGTTTTATCATATTTGTCGATATTTTTATATTTCTAGAAAAATGATATTGCAATTTGATAAGATTTCATATCACAGATTAATATATAATCATGTATAAGTATTGTTCATTCTTTATTTTATTTTTTTATTATATTAATACCTTTAATATTTCATTAATAATAGTATAATAATACAAGTAACAATAATCGAATGATAATTTGTATCAAAATTTAATTTTCAAATTTAGGTTAGTTTTTGTATTTGAATTTTTGTTTTTTAAATGTTAAAACAATTTTAAAATACGTGTAATATTATTTTTAGGTTAGTATTGTTCATTTTTTACTTTATCTTTTTATTACAATATAAAAGTAACAACGATTAAATGATAATTTGTGTGAAAGTTTAATTTTCAAATTTAGGTTAGTTTTTTTATTTGAATTTTTGTTTTTTAAATGTTAAAACAATTTATAAATACGTGTAATATTATTTTTAGGTTAGTATTGTTCATTTTTTACTTTATCTTTTAATTACAATATAAAAGTAACAACGATTGAATGATAATTTGTGTCAAAGTTTAATTTTCAAATTTAGGTTAGTTTTTTAATTTGATTTTTATTTTATTTTTTTTTTTTAAATGTTAAAACAAATTTAGCATAGGTCTAATATTATTTTCAGATACTCGACCTGATTTCTTAATTTCGTTTTACTTTAGTTTGAATTTTTATTTGATCTTTTCTTTTTGTTTTTGATTTGATTTTAATTTTATTTTAAATTTAATTTTTTTATTTATACAGTATAGGATGTAATTGATAAATATCCTTTGAGATAACATTTTGGGTTAATGTATATGTATATGTATCTATGTATATGTATGTATGTATGKATATGTATATATAATTACATATACCTCAGGATTCGATTATTGGCAAGCGCGCCAAATTTGAATTCGGGTCGTTACACATACATCGTGATACTTGTGGTAGGATTTTCATTTAACATCGGGTTAATACCAACCTTGACTGATTTCCAATATTCTCCTGATAGTCAACAAGATAAAATACAGTATTTCAGTAATATAACATTTCATTATACATTTTGACAATTGGTATATAAATTAAACTAAATTTAAATTAATATAAATATAACAAACTAAGATCAATTAAAATATAATACATTTTATTTATTTAATTATTATTATTATTATTTTTTTAAATTATTTTCTTTAATTTTTTTTACAAATTATAATTAAAGGAACATTTTTTATTTTATTTATTTAATTATTATTATTATTACTATTATTATTATTATTTTTAATTATTTAATTTAACTTTTTACAATTATAAAATTAGATATACATTATTACATTTTTTTCTTTTGATACATTTATAAATATAATAAATTACAATTATTATTTGTTATTATATTAATAGAAATGAAGTAGGGGGAGGAGTGGTAGGTTTAGTTTTGAAAATACAGCTGTGACATTAATTTAACAACATTTTTAAATATAATTTAGGACGATTTAATTAGAGTACTCTCATTCACAGAGTATAATAAAATGAACGAGAAAATGGATGAAAATAATATTAATTATTTCTATTATAATATTTTTTAACGTTCCCAATTTTTATTTATTATTCATTTTGATGGTTTTTTTTTTTTTTTTTTTTTTTTTGAAATTGATGATCAAGTGATCAAGAATAGAATTTTGTGTTGGTAAGGTTTCTTTTTCGTTGTTTGAAATTCAACAAAATCGATCTCCTCGTTTAACTCTTGATTACTCTTTTTTTTTAAACGATCATCTCATAAATCATTCCCTTTAGAAGGGATTCAATTCAGAACCAACGATAATGATCCTTGATCGAGAAAAGGATTAGTGTTTTAAGTAGACCTTAAAAAAGGGAAGAAAAAAAACTCTCCAGGAAAATCGATATCCTTGCCCCTTTTTTTTTACGAGTTAATTTTGTTACTCGAAAAATTAATTTTTGGGAAAGTCCAAAATTCGTAGTATAACTCAATTTCATTAATATTAAGAATAAAAAATAATAAATTATTAAAAGTATAAAAAATTAAAAATATTAAATTTAATATTTTATTAAATAAATATTAAAACATAAAATATAAATTATATATTTTTTATTTATATAATATATATATGATTATATATCATTTACCATATACCATATTCATATAATTATATTATATTATTTATTTATATTTTATTTATATAATAATATATATATATCGAATATCTTCTTCTTCTTCTTGCAAAACTATTTTTTCAATCGTTTAGTTATATAAGTGGGGAATCAAGTTTGAAGATAATCAAAGTCTGTGTGTTTGTCAATATCATGATTGGTACTTTAAAATGGTATTAAGGGTCATACAAGTTGTTCGATTCTAAACGATATTTATCGATCGATTGATCACTTTTCTCTATCTCTCTTTCTCTCTTTCTTTCTTTTATTGATTCATCTCAATAATGTCAAAGTAAACGACGATAAGTGATAGAAGGAAAATCCGATTTTTAGTTTAAACTACTTTAAGTTTTAAAGATTCTTTGTATTTTTCATTTTATTTGATTATAATAAAATAATTTTAAACTAATTATTTGTGATAATTTGTGTTTTTTAAATAAATATATATATATAAGTAAAATAACAAAATTACGATCATGGTAATAAATAATAAAAAAAAAAGGACTGTTAATAAAAATAATTTGAACGAACTTTTGAAACTGTGGTTATTTTGCAAATAACAATTTGATTCTAAATAATAATAATAATAATTCCATTGTAGTTTTAAAATGATGACGAAGATCATTTTCCTGTTATAAAGATTTTATAAGATAGTTCGAAGATGACACACACACACACACACACATATACACATGCACAAAATTAAATAAGAAGAAGAGATGATGATGACTGTTCACTATGACGTGTAAAATACATTGAAGTATTTTAATCGTTTTTGTAAATCGATTTGGAAATGCCAAAGCAAAAAGGTAAAAAAAAAAAAAAAGAAAACGAATAAAATAAAAAGTAAATTAACACAAAGAAATTGAAACGGAAGCATAAAAGAGAGAGACAGAGAAAGAGATAGATACCTTTGAGTTTATGAATCATCATGACTCTTACTAATCGTACACAGCTTCCTTTTAACATTTCTGTGAATAATCTTTGTTTCAAACATCCATTGCACCATCAAACTTAACAAATTCAATATTTTTTCTTCCACTAGGATGATACATTTAAAAAAAAAAAAACAGAATTAGAATAGGAAGAAACAAAATAATAATTAATAATAAATTATTATTTATTAAATTAGGAAAAAATGAGTGTAAAGGGAAAATAAAAGAATGTTTATTAACTATTAATAAATTAAATTAAATAATTATAAATAAATATTAATATAGTAAATTAAATATTAAATTAATTATTAATAAATATATTACATATATATATATAATCAACTCTCGTTAAATAATAATAATAAAACAACAAATCTATTATTTCTTAATATAAATTTAATTGTAATATATTTATAATAATTATATAATATTATTTTTATTATTTTTATTATTTTATTATTTATAATATTAAATATAATTAATATTTATTAATTTAATAATATAAAATATATAGTTTGATATTTTATATATTTATCTTTTTATAAATTACCATTGTGAAATGATATAATCTAAATTTGTTTATATCAACCTGAGTTCCTTCTTTTTTTTATTAACACGTTGAGCGCCACGCTCATTTTCAAAGAAGTCCCCGTCAGGCCACGTTCGTTTTCAAGGATTGTCCCCGTCAGGCCACGCGCGCCGCTTAGATGTATCATGTTATACGTTGTCAGTCACCGATGACTGACGTGGCTTAATCGTAAAGTCTGGATGTCAGTCATTAATGACTGACGTGGCCTATCGTAAAGTCTAGTGTCAGTCATTAATGACTGACGCGGTCTAAACGGAAAATCTAGTGTCCTCTCCTACTCTATCTCTCTCTTTCTTATTGGTTTATTGATTTTTAAAAATTACTATTGAAATGATATAATCTAAATTTGTTTATATCAATTTAAATTTCCCTTCTTTTTTTTCATTAACACGTTGAGCGCCATGCTCATTTTCAAAGAAGTCTCCGTCAGGCCACGTGCGTCGCTTAGATGTATCATGTTATACGCTGTCAGTCACTAATGGCTGACGTGGCTTAATCGTAAAGTCTGGTGTCCTTTCCTATTTTATCTCTCTCTTTCTCATTGGTTTATTGATTTTTAAAAATTACTATTGAAATAATACAATCTAAATTTGTTTATATACCAACTTAAATCCCTTTTTTTCTTTTTTATTAAACTAACAAACATTTGAACACACTCTCTCTCTCTCTCTCACTGGTTTAATAATCAATTATGAATAATCGTTGTGGAATCCGTTAGGAAATGATCGTCAATCAAACTTGAGCACGTTTTCGTCGTCACGAGCAACACGCTTGGATATTTTATCGAACCCTGATGGGTTGGTGTTGGGTGGAGTGGGTGGTGGGAGGGGTGGTGGTAGTTAAAGGGAATGGTGGAGAGGGGAACAAGGAACAAGGGGAATGGGTTGGAGGAGGTGGTTGTCGATGGTTAGGTGGGGGACGAGTTTATGGGGCTTATGGGGAAGTATGAGGGGCTTTGAGGGGTATGGGGGGCTTACTTCGAAACCATTAAGTCGGGCATTTATATGCGATCGGGGTCGTTAACTGCAGGAAGCGCCGGCGCGTACGCACACTAATGCATCTACCGTTTTTTCTATTCGTAATATACGTTAATCCAACTCACTAATACACTCACATATATTCAGAGAGGATATGGGGAGGGGTAGACATAAACACTTGTAAAGTTTTATAAGTGTGAAACGGTACAAATGCTTGCCACGTGCCGTTCTATCGACTGTCATCTATTCTTTCATAGAAATATATGTGTACGTATGTGTGTATGTGTGATTAATAGGGGTGGTGGGTGGTGGGTGATTAGTTGAATGTATGGGGTTGTTTTAGTTTACCGTCACGGTAATTTTTATTCAATTTTTTTTTTAAATATTAAGTAAATGTATTTTTATATATTTTTTTAAAATTATTTTATTTAAATATATTGTTAACAATATTATAACAATATATTGTTAATTTAATTTAAATGGAATTTTTCATTTTAATTTTATATAAATTTTTAAATAAAAAATATATTTTTATTTATTATAATATTATCTTATTATTGTAAATATATTTGTTTCTTTTTAGTATAACAATTGGTATGAGAGTACAGTTTTATTTATTCAAATTGTTCTTAATTTAATTTTAATTTAATTTAAAAATGTAATTTTTCTTTTTTTAATTTTATTTAAATTTTTAAATAATAAATATATTTTTATATATTATATTATTATTATATTTAAATATATATTGTTTCTTTTTAATATAACAACTTGTATGAGAGTACAGTTTTATTTATTTAAATTAATAATTAAGTATATAATTTATCATTTATTTTATATATAACAATTTTTTTTTTTTGATACAATTTCATATATTCTTGTATACATATTTTTTGATACATGTGTGTGTGTGTGTGTGTATGTATGTGAATGTGTGTATTAATACGTTGGTATTGATATGTCAAGGAGGTCAGGCAAACATGAATCATCAATTTTCCACTTCTTCAAAGTCCTCCTATAAAGATCTATATACTCAAAGTGGAATGATCGATCGATCTCATCACGATGGCCTTTTTCATCTTCTTCTTTTTTATCATCATCATAATCATAGTACAATATAATAATACTAACACAAAACTAGACACTATTCATCAAGTATCAAACTGTCAAAACCCTAAAACTCTAGCAAACCTTTTTTTCTTTACTTCAAACATATTTTGATTTTCTCATTCTCTTTCTCTCTCACTTTTTTAATATTAATGTTAAAATATTTTTACAATTATTTAATCATTTTTAATCATTTTTTATTTAATACAATTATTGTTATATTTTATCATTTATTTTTTAAATTTATTTTCACCTAAACAACAATATTTCAAATTGGTTATCTTTCTCTCTCTCTCTTACAATGATTAATTTCTCTCTCATCTCACATACAAACACACACACACACATACAGCAAGCTCTTCTAAAAAACAAACTGTACAAAAAAGAGACCGTAAAAATAGGGTCTGAGGGAGGAGGCCCTTACTCAAACAGCGTTTCAAACAAAATTACCAACTTTTTTTTTATTTCCCTCCCACTTACATGCAAACACACACTCACACACTTACATACATGAACCTACACCTATGCATACTGCTTTCCAGATCTTCCTTCTCTCTCATTCTCTCTCATTCTCTCTTATTTTTCACGTACACGTCTATATACGTTCACGTATGTGTGTTTGCACGCGTGAAGTCAGTCAGTCAGTCAGGCAAACATTCATCCAAACGTGGTGCCAGTATCAACAGCCCCATACCAACCCAGTATATTCAGTAACAGTAACAGTAGCATCAGTAACAGCAGCATCAGCATCAGAGCTTCAGCATCAGCTACGTCTAGACGGCAATCAAGAGGGTTTACACATGTGCGTGTGTGTATGCGTGCATGCGTTAGGGGAGGGGGTCTACCATCACTCGTTTAGTTTGCCCTTTAAAGTCCCCACATCAACCCGACCCCCCCAGTCCAACACCAACCTTGTCTAGCACCGTAGGAAAAACCCAACGACCGTGTGTGATGATGGAATGAGAAGAAAAAATGTGACCAACAGAGAGAGATGGAGATAGTTGTAGGGTACCCTAGGATTGGATGAAGTGAACTGAGGTGAGGATGGGGTTGGGGATGAGGGTGGGGGTTGGGTGAGTTAGAATTGTTGGATATTGGAATGGGTTGGATGAGTTTGGGTGAAGGGGTGGTGGTTGTTAGGGGGTTTGATACCGAATCCTCTTCAATGTTGACACCCATGGACAATAATTCATCGTTCTAGTTTACTTTTCAAACCTTCCTCTTCTTCCTGGGGGAATGGGGGATGTCCTATTTCAACCCTACTGTATTTTATGGTGTTCTTTTAGTTTAAGCGTATTTTTTTTCTCTTCCTTAAACAAACTCGTTACCCTTCGACGTTGTCCTTTTTTTCTGACCTTCTTCGATGTTTTTTTTACTTCATTTTGTCCTTTTTTTCTTTCTTGATTTATGCGATATGCTACTTCGTGTTCGTTTAGGATGATTGAAGAGAAAGAGAGAGATAGAGAGATAGATGAAGTTTATTTAATTATCGGGGTAGGTTTATTTAATACGTCCAATTGTCTCTTTGAGAAGGACAGGAGGATTAGGGTGGAAGTGTTTTATTATTTTTTTGGTTTTCATTTTTTATTGTAGTGTTTGAGTGTGTATGTATTGGGTTAGGAAGCAAATGATTGCGAATTTTGCCGATAGGTGGACTTTATATAATCAGCAATGATTTTGTTGCTAACATAAAACTTTGTCATTTTTTTATAAAAATAATTGTGGCATATTTTTTATATTTAATTTTTATTTTTTATTACGTGTAGGGTTTTTCTTTTAGTGTATTTAATTTGGAAAGCAAATGATTGCAGATTTTGCCGATAGGTGGCTTTTTAAAACCACCAATTACTTAGTTGCTAACCCAATACTTTGTAATTTTGTTGTAAAATTAATTGTTGCATAAATTTTTCAATTTTTTATTTTTCTACAATGTTTTTTATTATTAATATTTATCACGTGTATGGTTTATCTTTTAGTTTGTTTAATTTATATGCGTGTGTATTAGGTTTGGAAACAAATGATTGAAAATTTTGCCGGTAGGTGGACTTTTGAAAACCAGCAATGATTTAGTTGTTAACCTAATACTTTGTAATTTTTTTATAAAAATAATTATTGCATATATTTTTATCATTAATTTTTATTACGTATAGGGTTTTTTCTTTTAGTGTGTTTAATTAATTAATTTTTAATTATATGTTTTATAGTTTTTTTTAAATAAATGAAAATGTGTGTGTGTGTGTGTGTGTGTGTGTGTGTGTGAAATAGGAAAGATATTGGATTTACGTTTATTGTACACAATTTGTTAAATAGAAATTAATTCTTCTTTCCTATTTCTCTCTTTCTCTCTCTCTTTCTATCTTTCACTTTCTCTCATTTGTATTTGTTTTAATTTTTTATAGTAAAATCAATTGACCGTGGTACGTTGCGAAATTGTACGCGGATTGATTTTACGTTCTTTCTATTTTATTCTTCTATTGTTTTTTTCTTTTCTTTTGTTTTGTTTTTTTTTTCCTTTCAAAATCGATTTCCAAATCGTGCACGTGGAAATTGCATTCGAATTCATCTTCCTCATCCCCCACTCCTCGCTACTCGTCCTTTCTATCAACCTGACACACTATTTCCCTATTGTTTATTTTTATCTCATCCCTTTTTATTTTTTTTATTTTATTTTATTTTCACTTCTCACGTATAAACTCGATTCTAAATTGTAAATAATAGTCTTGATGTTACGTTTCAATTAATCTCTTCCACCGTTTCCATCTTTTTTCTGTATTTTTTAAATGTCACAATGTTTGTCCACTAATAATTCCAAAATTACTGAACCGATTTTAATGAATTTTGTTTTATTTTGTGTAATTTTGTTTAATTTAGAATATAGGATAATTTTTATCGCGTATATTTTTCATTGTTAATCGCTAATTTAAAGATGTTTTATGTTTAGGTTATCTAAGTTTCTAGATTTTTGAAATATTCAATAGATGGCGTTGTATTATATAAATACAGTAATTTTTGAATAGATCTTAATGAAATTTTGTTTTATTTTCTGTCCCGTCGTATTACAATTTAATTTATTTCAATTTACATACGACATAACCTTACTTCTTCTATTATTTTATGCATTTCATTCTAATTGTCATATTATTTTGTGTATTATAGTATTATATTAATAATAATAATTTAATTTATTACTAAATAGTTTAGAATTACATTAAATCAACATTTATTATTTAAAGGTTATCTAGGCTTTTAGATACTGTACAAGTTTTTAATAGATGACGTTGTATTTGAATTCATTTTAGTTTACATACGACATAACCTTACTTTTTCTATTTTTTTGGTTTATTATTACTTTATGTATTCCATTCTAATTGTGGTATTATTTTTTGCTGTTATTTTAATTTATTAAATTAATATTTATTATTTAAAGGTTATGTAGGTTTTTAGATACTGTATAAGTTTTTAATAAATGGCGTTGTATTTCAATTCATTTTAATTTAAATATGACATAACCTTACTTTTTCTATTATTTAATGTATTCTTTGGTAATTGCGATATTAGGGGTTTGTTTTTAAACCAATAATTTTCTCTCATGGAATGTCCTTTTAACCTTTCGACGACTTCTTCGTCCTCTTGTCACGCGCGCGCGCGTGCGTGCGTGAGCGCGTACACTATTACACACATACACACACGTACCAATATGCGTTCTTTCTCGTAGGCAAAAGAAAACACGTTAAGAATGCGTATATAATATTCTTTTTTTTTTCTTTTCTTTTTTATCTTCGTCAAGAAACACGCACCCTTTCTTTCTTCTTTTTTTTTTATTTCTAGTGAGTGAAAGAGAAAGAGAAAGAGAAAGAAATAGTGTGTGATAGTAGAACGTTGTTGCATGGAATGAAAATTGATTTAGAATCGATCGATTGATCGATCTTACGAGAGAAGAATAAATATTATCATCCACCATGAGAAAGAGAGAAAGAGAGAGAGAGAGAGTTGTAAGTGAGATGGGTAAATTGAATTTTAACGTTTAGTTTCACGTCTATGATTTTCTCGATTGATCTTACGAGAGTTGAATAAAATTGTCCAATAAAAATAATCAGAAAAAAAGGATAAAAAATATAATGCATAATACAAGAGAGAAAAAGATAGAAATAGAAAATGAATTGAATTGAATTGAATTGAATTTGTAAATTGTTCATCACATTTTGTAATTTAAGATTCAGGTAATCTGGAATTTTATATTGGATTGTCCACAAAGTTCTAGCCGATTTTGATGGAAGATTGAAATGTTTTGCAATTTAATTTTTTTTTTTGGTATAAATTTATTAAATTATATATAAATGCCATCTTGTTTTCACAATCTTTTTCCATCTTTACGAGTAATTTTAAAATTTTATTTTTTCCACAACTTTTCAGGTTTTTTTTTAGCAAAAGAACTTTAATGCCATCTACCGGAATTCGGCACGAACTTTCCGGAAAAGCTAATCTAATTATTGATAATACGAACAAAAATAATAGGAAAAGAGATAAAGACAAATAATAATTGAATAAGAAAATTTGTGATTTATAGGTTATGTTATATTGTGAAAAATCAATGTGTGTTATAATATGATAGTATGGTGTTGTATGGTTTGTATGCAATAGATGGCGTTATATTTTAATTTAATTTATTTTAATTTATACACGACATAACCTTACTTTTTTTTAGCAAATAATAATTGAATAAGAAAATTTGTGATTTATAGGTTATGTTATATTGTGAAAAATCTATGAGTGTTATAATGTGATAGTATGGTGTTGTATGATGTTGTATGTAATGGTTATGGGTATAGGATCTTTTCTCGTTCGTTGGTCCGTGCGTAATTAGTAACACATGTGGCAAACATCGTTGAGAAACCCCACCCATCGATGCTTTTATACCAAAGAAGAAACGTTCTTCGTGATTCCGATAGACATATCCAGTCATCCTCTTCTTTCTTCTTCTCTTATACACCATTGAAATCTTTTTTTTATTCTCCATTTTTATTCTTATTATTCATTTTTTCTTCATCTTCATCTTCTTCAGCTTTTTCTACGTTTTCTTCAAGTTTATTCACTTGAGTTAACGTAAGATAAATTGACGTTATTTTCTAACTATTAATAGAATTCATCTTGCATTATGAATTGAATACACCATCACATCATTTTATAGTCATTTGTTAATCATTTATTAATTATTTTCTTAGTTTTTTTTTTTATTGTAGTTTGTTTTATTTATTCTACATTATATTATTTATTCAATTTTATTCACTTATTTTCTTTTTTTTTTTTTTAATTGTTTAATTGTATTATTATTTATATTTTAATTATAAATTAAATTAGAATGTAGTAAATAACCATCACATCATTTTATAGTCATTTGTTAATTATCTTAATCTTTTTAAATTAATAATTTATTTTTTTTTTTATTTACTAAATTTTATTCATTCACTTTTAAATTTTTTCTTTTTTTTCTTTTGAATTGTTTTATTTAATTATAATTCATATTTTAATATAATTAATTGTAAAAGGAGTGTAACCCTTCGGGGAAGCAGTAAAATGTATCTATCTATCTATCTATCTATCTATCTATCTATCTATCTATCTATCTGTCTATTTTAATATAATAAATTTAATTACAATGTTGTAAAAATTATTAAAAATGATGATAAAAATGATGATAATGATAATGATGGTTTATAATAATTACAAAGAGAAATTATGAGTGTATAGGGGAACTAAAATGTTTTTAAAGGGGGTATGTATACACATAGGGTGTATATAAATATATGTATTATATATATATATAACTATGCAGCTGTTAGTGTCATATGTCTCAATTAACGAAAGTGTCTCCCTCATTAGTCATTCTTTGCTGATCTAACAAGTGAAAAAGAGAAATTAAGAATTTCAGAAAAATATTCATTTTATAATCCACCATTATATTTTTTATTAAAAAATAAAATAAAATAATTTATTTTTTTTTGATAAAGGAAAAAAACAAAATATGCAAAATATATCAAAAATTTTTTACAGGATTGAAAATACAATTCACCATAAATTTAATTACCTTTTATTTTAATTATTTTAATTATTTTCTATTAATATTTTATAAAAATTATTTTACTTTTTAATTCATTTGATAAATAAAATAAAAACATTTCTAATTAATTCACAAAAAAAAAAATAAAATAAAATAAAAATACGATAAAACGCAGACAAAATAAACGAACCAAGTGTTTCTATTGTAAAGAAAAAAAATTAAACTTGTTACTTAAATTATTAATTAATATTATATTTAGTGTCTGTGTGTGTAAGATAAATAAGTGTATGTAAATGTAAAAAATAACCTCAAAATAATCTCAAAATAGCCTTAAAATTAAGTTTGATTTTAGTATTTGACGTAAAACATGAGACACACATTAATGAAAAACATTGAAAATTTGATCAATCTTTCATTTGTTATCTTCCCCAATCCTCCCTCAACTCTCTTCACCCCTTATCTTATTTTTTTCTAACCATCTTTTGGTATTTCCGTGACCATTTCGATGGTACGTGACGTTCCTACAACTAAAAGATCTCCGGTTCGTGCTTTTTTACCACTCAAAGGATCATCCGTTTAATTTTTTTTCTTTTCTATCTCTTTCTATTCCTTTCGTTATCATTCTCGTAACGTTTCTATCACAATACTCTTTTCTTTTTTTCTTTTATTCCTATTATCTTTTTTTTTTATCCCCGTTTTTGTCCTTTCATCTGTATCATATCGTTGTCTTCGTCATCCTTTTATATTTTTTTTTTAATTATTTTTTTTATTATATAAAATATTCGTGATCAAATGCATGAACACGGACTGTAGTAATCGCCTAACACGTTTGAATTTATTATATATAATGTTTTTTTTTTTTTTTTCATTTGTATTATTGCTAATCTCATTACGAATAGCTAAACTATTTTTCATTGGTCACGTAATTTTTGATAATTTTTTTTATATATTTTACATGTGACGTCATTCTTCTTGTAATTTAATGATAGTAAATTGACCTAATTTTTTTTCTTTAATTATTATTAATTATAATTAATATTGATAATTTAATATGAATTAAATTATACAACTCAATTGATACATAAATATATATATATATATATATATGTATTATTTTAGTATTAATTTGATTTTTAATTATTTCCTATTAATATTTGATAAATGATTTTCTTATTGTATTTTTTATTTTAATTATTTTATATTAATATTAATATTATATAAATTATTTTATATTAATTATTCTATATTAATAACCACCAAACATGGATCCTACGGGGATTCGATCCGTGGGTAGTCTAAAGGGGAGACACCTTAGTTAAACAGCGCCTCAATTACCTGAGCTATTCAGTGACTACCTTATTTTATATTAATATTTTATAAATTATTTTTTTCGTTAATGTGTTGATATTGGGATCTCTGTTAGGGGCGTGGCGTAGCAATTCGACCTATCTGATCTAATTTTGAATTTAACCACCAGATAGCGTATTCAAGTACTAGAGATCCCACGTGACGTAGCAATTCGACCTATCTACTCTAATTTTGAATTTAGCTACCAGATAGCGTATTCAAGTTCTACAAATCCTAATATATATATATATATCTGTATAGATAAATACAGATACATACATACATACACATATATAGATATTAATAATCCCATATGTCGAAGTTAATTCGTCATTGTCATTGCGGTGGTTAGTGTCGACGACCTGTTAATTACAATAAAGTACAATGTGTTTGTCCTAGGGACATTTCTTGTCAATTGCTCGTTCATAACATGCGAATGATTGCTCACTCGTCAATTTCATTTCAATTATATCGAAAATAACACTTTAATCATTTAGTTTATACCATTTCCTAGTCACTCACACATACTTCAATCATACACACATCATATCAATCCTAAACAAACATAAACACATATACCATTTCCTATTCACTTGCACATACTTCACTCATACATATATACTATTTTTTATTCACTCACACATACTTCAATCATACACATATACCATTTCCTATTCACTCACACATACTTCACTCCTAAACACACATAATTACACACACACACACACAGATACACACTTGTATATGTTTACTAATTTATAATAATTTTTATGTAAATTAGTTGCATAATTCAAACATTACTTCAAAATATTCCATTTTATCTTAAATTTCGTTTTTTTATTTAATATTTTTACAAAATCTTTTTTGTAACGGTAATAAATGATCTTTACATTTTTCTTTTTTTTTTTATTATTAACCCCCATCCCCTACCCTTTCCATTCTTTTTTTTACTCTTTTTCCCTTGTTTCATCTCCACCCCGTCTATTCGAAGCACACGCAGGGGGTGAATGGCCAGGTCGAAAAGGATAAAAAGCGAATTTCTATGGAAATCAGAGTCAGGGTTTCGATGTAAAACTCCTCTTTCGATGCCGTCGGTTATATTTCCTTCCCTCCCCCCACCTCTCATACCATCATACGTCACCACTACGTTTTTCCCTCCCCCTCTTCTCCACTCTCTGCAAACCTTCCCTCTTGCCACTCTTTTTCTCTCTATTTTTTTTTTTTTGATGTATGAGCAGCACGTTGAAGATGAGTAGAGGGTACTGTAAAGAGAGGGAGGGGAGGGGGGATGTAACTGGAATTTTTCTTCTTTTTTTCTTTCCATTCGTTTGGAAAAAATTTGAATCCCCATTTCTGCTTTATGGTTCAAATTTTGTTCGAGTTCAAAACTCATCTCATTTTTCTTAATTTTGATTTTGTTTTACGTATTTATATCCCTTTAATTTGAATAGAATTAATGTTGGTAAAGTTAAGTCATCCATTTTGTTTTTTCTGATCATTATTTTGATCTTTGTTTTGTTAAAAATATGTTTTTTATCGTTGCAATTGCGGAAAACTTTTTCTATCGATAAAATGACCAATTCAATATGGCCGAGCAATATGGCGATCAGACAAAAGATGGCTGAAATGAATCAAATGACGAACTAAATCGCTTAATTTTAATGATATTTTGAATAAAAATCATGCGCAAAGTATAATGAATTAAATAATCAATTGATATTTATTGAAATATTTAATTGAAATTTATAAAAGATATTTAAGAGATCGATGAAATGAATAAAATTGGTGGAATTTTTCTTTTCTTTCTTATCAGTGGAGAGAAGACTTTCTTTCGTTCATTTTCTTCGACAAATATTTATACAATTATCGTTAAATCGAGCTTACAAAGTTTCCCTTTTATAAAAGTATTGTTTACGTGTGTGTGTCTGTGTGTGTGTGTGTGTGTAAGAAAGAATGAGACGGATAGAACAAATCTAGTTATTATACTTTTTCACTAACCAGTTAAATGGCTACATTCCATCTTTCTCTCTTTCATTTTCTTATTTTATTTTCCTATTTCATTCTCGGTTGTGTTTTTTTTTTGCTTTCTTAGGGATTTCAACGGGTAGAGCTTCTTAAAAGCTCTTCTGGAACGCGTTCTAAGAAGCTTTAGTTGGAAATATTATGCGTGTGACGAAGTATAGTGCTTGTTTATACTTGAAGTAATTTGACTCCCGTAGTTCTAACCATGCACGTATCTTTCTTAGAAAAATTTTTCTTTCACGGTTGTTAGGGAATTTTCTCGTTTGATCTTTCATTGAAATTACTAAACAATTATTTAATACATTATTTATAATAATAAATAACATATTGGGCTGGCAAGAAAGTCATTTCGGTTTTCTAGTGTGAAATAAAACTGAATTGTTTCTATACAAAAAATAAACTGTAAATTAAATAACTAAAAAATTCTAACATTAACAAAAAAATAACCAAACAAACGTAACGCTATCTACTGGTGCAAGTCGAAATTACTTTCTTGCCAATTAAATATATTTATTTAATATTACTTTTACTATTGTATATCATAATAATGTATATATATATGTTGAGTGATTATTATTATCATTAAGGAAACTGTAAAAAAAAAAAAAAAAAAAGAAATATTTATATCAAAAATGATAAGTACCAAAAAGTTAGAGACCAATAAAGATAACCTATAATATAATGTGAACGAAATCAAGAGAATGAAGACAATATTTTATCATTATCATTTTAATTGGAGTGACATATGGTGACCTTGACACAGTGTAAAAGAACTCGTGAGAATCAAAAAAGAATAATTACGAAGAAAAAAAAAATAATTATTATCTATTAAGATATATCTTTTTCTTTTCTATTTCAAAGATAAAAATATACAAATAAAAAAACAAACACAAACTCATGGTATAAAATAAATGTTAATTATTTATTGTTAATTATTTATTATTATATGTAAATTTCAATCGTTATTTCATCATCAATATTTTTTTTATCGTTGAAATTGTGGAAAACTTTTTTTTATCGATAAGATGACCAATTAAATATGGCTGAGCAATATGGCGATCGAACAAGATGGCCGAAATGAATCAAACGACGAACTAAATCGCTTAATTTTATTATTAATTTATATTTAATATTAACAATAATTAATATATATATATAATTATTTAATATTATATTAATTATTATTAATATTTTAATAATTTAATAACAATACAATACAATTAWTGAAATAATTTGAAAAAATCGTATAAAATTCAATTAAACATACACAAACATCGTTGTTTTCTTTTTCTTTTTCACATGTTCGACCTTAATCGACAAAACTCGTTTCAAATTACTGTAGTTTGAGATTACACACCCCTTCTCACCTGTGCATACCTTAACACGTTGAACATCAACTCGAATAGTTGAAAAGATTGCACTTTCATTGTCTTCTGACTACTTCTTCTTCTTCTCTTTCATTCTCACACACATATACGTATACATTTACATAGAGTATAATAATTTCTGTCATCTTTATCTATCCTACTTTTATCTATCTTAGTTGTAGACATCATTGAAGCATGAAAACAGAAGATAAATTATCTTTTTGAGATGTAATCTTTAACATAATTGCATCGTCCTCATTTTCACATTCGACCTTCAACATCAGAGATTCTATTTCGTAAGTTGTAATAGTTACTACTGACTATTATTATTACCATTTGTGTAATAATTACAAAAATAGTTTCTATTGTTAATAATTATTCATCGAATGATGGTTTTCTTTTTTTAGTTTATTTTAAAATGTTATTATGTTCGTTCATTTATCTTCAATGTTTTATCATTTTCTTCTTTCTTATTTCATTTTTTTTTTTTTTTCTGGAATATTTAGATCCAATAGTTATAAATTATTATTAAATTATAATTATTATTATTATTGGCATAGTTTAATAATTTAATTGACAACAATAA